>JAQGCH010003747.1:0-10078 GCA_034699485.1 Nanhermannia elegantula | reverse complement strand
CTCTGGACGGCTCTGATTGGGATTTATCTTCACTTTCGCTGAACGAAAGTCCTGTCGAAGAGTTAAGACGTAATCCAAAGGCCAGAAAAATAGACCTTTCGAACAATCGGTTGATTAGACTCGACGTAAGTCTTCATTTAATTATAATTTAATTGAAAACTAAACTCAAATCTAATCTAAACTTACATTTGAAGCCATCGTTCACTACATTAAGACATTTGGTTTGTCTGGACTTAAGTAAAAACCGTTTAACAGAATTACCCGAAAGTTTCGGCGAATTAAATAAATTGAATCGTTTGGATCTCTACGGGAATCAGTTGAAGACTTTGCCGCTCAGTTTCGGTGAACTAAACAAACTCAAGTGGTTGGACCTCAAAGACAACCCGTTGGAGACCACTCTCGCCAAATACGCCGGCGATTGTGCGAACCAAAGACAGTGCCAGTTGTGCGCCATTAATGTCATCAAATTCATGAAATTTGAGAAAATAAGAGTCGATGAAGAGAACCGACTAAAGGAGGAAAAGTTGAGGGAAAGGAAACAATTTGAAAATCAATTGCAAGAAAAGAATAAGAAAGAGAAGGAGAAAAAGAAGGCTAAAAACGCTCGAAGAAGTGCCCGAAAGGCTCAGCAATTGGTAGATACAAATGAAGACAATGATGTCAATGATTCGGACAGTGATTCTGTTCGTTATAATAGAGAAAAGGGCTCTAAAAAGTCTGGTTTCTCTTTTGTATCTTTGATTTTAAGTTTTTTACGCATTTTAATCACTATTTCATTACTTTTGGTGATGGTCTTCAGTGGCGTTGCGATTGGTTTACATTTACAAAGAGGTGCGAAACTAGAATCACTTTCTGATGTCAAAATTGCTTTAATTCATGCATTTTCAAGGCTTAAAGACTATAATCAGTTCGCAAGTGATCTTCAGATTCTGTTCAAGGGTTTAATTAATAGTTTGCAGAATTGGAGAAAAACATTCAGTATTTTTGATAACAAACAAACTGGAAATAAAGCTCTTTAAGTCATTCTTTTTATATTTCTATATAAGTTATGGTTTTTATGGGTTTTCTATTCACTGAATGTATTGATAAACAGATGAATTTATATTTTGAACAAATAAATTGAATATTTTTCTATTTACTTATGAGACTAAAAATATTAACTATAATTTTCGGATTAAATTTTCTTTTTTTAATTATATGATTTTTAAAAATATTACAAATGGTGTTTAACAAAGTTACATAACATTGGTGTTGATTTAGTGCAAAACCAATACTAACCAAAAAAATATCCGGCAGCAGAGTTTGAATTTATTTAATGTCAATTGGATTTACTTCTAAAACAGCTGTTTTGTCGGATTTCAATATTTTTCCGGTCGTTATCTTAATACATAACATCTGCAAGTGTTTTAAACAAATGTTGGAAAGTTTACACAATTTTTTAAAACAAATATAAATGAAATGAATTAAATCGTCAAACATATGGCCGACTCATGAATCTTCATAAAAAATGATTGAAACACTAGAAATTCTTTGGAAACTTATGATTCTGTAATTAGAACAATGTTTGATTAATTGATATGTTTTTTATAACTACAGAATAGTTAAATGATTTTCTTAAGCATTATCAAAAATGATTTTACTACTGTATAATAAAAGGAGAACAGCCTTTCTAAAGCTAAATTAGGTGTCAATTTTAAGAAAAATAATAATGAACCCAAAAATCTTAAGAGTGTATATTTATGTTATGGTAATGAAGTACTTTGATTGATATCTCAACTTATAGCAATCATTGATTGATGTGTTTTAAGATTATCATTTAAATCAGTTATAGGTTTCTTTACTCCCTTTAATACCAGTACATTATAAGTAACGATGAGCATTAGGCTAACCTGAGCCTGGGCTGGCCCAGGCTCGGCTCGATGACCCTTTTTGAGGCTCAGGCTCCAGGCTCAGGCTCGGAGTTTTCGAGCCTAGGCTCTTCATTAATTATAAGTTATTATATAATGAAGAAGTTCTTCACTTGTATCTAATTCTTTATTCCCAAACGGTTTATGTGATTTGGAACTGAGTTCGCTTTTAATGATCAAATGTGACAACTGATGTGATTTTATTTCTCTAATCTTTTTTCAATTTATTTTGAATTAAAATCTCTGTGAAGTTGATGTGAAAATAAAAGGTATCTCATGTGATATGTATTGACTTATAACAAAAATGGTTTTACAATCTTGTTCTATAATATTGATTATTCCGTGTCTTGTCTTAAATTCGCGGAATAAATGCATAGAAACAACTCTAAAATTCTTTTAAAAAAGTTACGAAATATGTTGTTATTATACAGTGAGTAAAAGACACCTCTTTCATACATAAGAATTAATATAAATTTCAAATTTTTAAAGCAAAAATTCTTCTTTAATCAAAATCAATGCCTATCACATCTGTATCACATCAATAAACTGCTGGTTTAACTTTATTTCAGTATAAAAGTTTGGAAGCTATTGCCTACAGTTATCTGTTTATTATCAGCCAGTGGTGGGGCTAACGAGGCTACAGCCCATCCGAGGTTTTTGATATTTTTAAGAAAAGTTTTTATATTTAAATGTTATCAACTTTAAAAGGAATACAAATAAAATATTTTAAAGGGCAAAACAGTCAGACAATGTGAAGTCCTACTAAACTATCCACAAATAAAAATAAAATACCATTTTATTTCAATTTTAATAAAGCATTTGAGTTGAGTTCAGAACTTGAATCTATTCATAATTTTAGTTTTGACACAAAAACATTTATACTTTGAACTTAAAATCATTGGTTTATCTAATTTTTAGATTAATGCTGAAAATAATACTTCCGGCAAAACTTCCGGTTCATTCGAATAATTTTAATGAAAAATAAACCCCAAGTTATTGCATATTATGTTCGCTTCCTTTTTGCATAAAAATTATTTGTGTGTAATAATTATAACTGGAGGTAAAGCAATAATTAATTCTAATAATAGCCTATACTCGACAGGTATGATCTTTTTGGTGGATCGAAAGGAACTTATGGTTTTAAAAATTGATTATTACTCAATTGTGAGTATAATTATACAGTATTTTACAACAATTTACTTTTAATTAACCAAAAAGGAGTTTCAAACTAAAAAAGTGGATATAGAGTTACTGAAGAAAAGAGTTGTATGAAAATAATAGATTTAAATAATCCCATAAAACATTTGCTTTATTACCCAAAAGATGGTTTAACAAAAATTTGAGATAATAAACGATTTTATCGATCTCGGATTTGAGCCAAAAATCAATACCGAAGAGTGAGCATGACTGAAGAGTTACATCCTTTTGGTGGATGTTCTCTCGTTTTGCTCATTCGCTCTTTCATTCTAGTGATTACATGAAATAACTGGCTATAGTATAACAACAGAGATATATAGATATATATTTAAGAGCTTAATCATGAGGGAACGCGTGTCCTTAAGACCAGGTTTGCTGAAGTGAAAAGTTATGTTTTTCAAGATTCACATTAAACCTTCGCCTTAAAGGCGTCTTATGTCGTATTTGCATAGATATTGATGAAAGTTATTCTAATTCTTAATGTTTTTTCTCAGTTGAGGTCTTCTAACCCAAAGAACAACAACTATTAAAGTTGTAATCTTTCGCAGTCAACCATTAAGGGATTACAAGTGTGTTCTTCAACTTTGTTCATACACTCAAATCTTTTCATCTGGAAGTTTAGGATAATTGGATTCCTTATGTGCAAAACAGTAGAATTAACTGTTTAGCAAAAAACATAAAGTTTTTTGAGTGCTTTTATATAATGCCCAACTTTCCAGCGATTGTTGATTTAAATGTCGGAGGCGTTAATTATACGACCTCTCTCTCAACTCTAACTTGTGAGCCAAACTCACTTCTTGGAGAGATATTCACAGGCAAAACATCTATTTCTCAGGATTCTCAGGTATGCACTCATACTACATGAGACAAATATTTTATCTATACTTAATTCAAGTATGCAGTGGTCTAATCATTGCTTACACTCATCTATCTCTACATTACAAATGCTTTTCAATAATGTTTTCATTATAAAGGCATTCCATTAAATTGTGTTAGTTTTTATTCTTAACACA
This sequence comes from Nanhermannia elegantula, assembly GCA_034699485.1. Classification (NCBI taxonomy): domain Eukaryota; kingdom Metazoa; phylum Arthropoda; class Arachnida; order Sarcoptiformes; family Nanhermanniidae; genus Nanhermannia; species Nanhermannia elegantula. The sequence goes on along the minus strand of JAQGCH010003747.1, from coordinate 5,961 downwards.
ATACCTATTTGTTCCGAAATCCTATTTTTTACACTTTATCTATAATTAATTTTAAATCAGAAAATTTTGTAACTATTTTATAAGAAAACGAAAAAATATTCCGTCTCTATGAAAACTTGTGCATTACTTGTACTGCAAATTGCATTTGTGAGTATTGACGCGTAACTATCTTCAAGTGAAACGAGTGCTACTTTATTAATACTCAGACAATCTGAAGCGAGAAACACTTCTAACAAAAATTTAAAGATTATTTTAAATGTTTTCCTCAATTAAATGGGTTTATTCTAAATTTCTTGCAAAATATTCTTTTCATTATTGTTGAAGTAATCATTTTTTGCGAGAGTTGATGAAAATGAAATTAATGAAGCAATGTTTTTGATATATTATATCTCTTGAAAACCTCTAAGAGCCATAATATTTCATTTCGAAGGTAAAAAACTTCTTTTAGGCCGCGGTTACGGAAGCTCTGCTTTAGAGCATCAAAATTATTACCGGTGTTTGATTTCCAGTTATAATTCGGCGAAATTTTAGAAGTTTCTTAAAATTTAATATGAAATTTCCTAAAAATTGAATTATTCAATAATATCGTAATCATTCTTATAATTGATAAAACAGTTAAATCTAAATCAAAATTTAAATCTAAAAGTAAGCCTCACTTTTAGTTATGATTATTAATATAAATAATTTTTTATCTGAACGTCTCATCTGATCAAATGTTGGAGTTATTACTTATATTGATTTTTACTGAACTCTTGAGACAGAGTTGTCCATCAAAATGAGCGTTTTAATTGATTTTGGTGCCAATCTTACAGTTTCCATCATTTCTGTTAGATCCGACGACTACTTACTAAAATTAATGTCTTGATTGTGACAGTTCATTACAGTATCTTAACTATAGTTGCAATAATCGAACTCTATAAGAAAAAATTATTGAGCTATAGTTATATGATTTCTATAGTAAGGCCTCTAAGCGATCATAAACATGCTCTCATAAATCATACAGTACTTCATATTTGTTAAGGTCTTCTGTTTACAAAAAGTTCGAGTTTCCGTTTGCTTAACATAAAAAATGATTCCATTTCTTTAGAATATTTTGTAAGAATACTTCTAGTAATTGAAATCTATATGTTATATAAGTATAAGTTGTTATATAATCTTATAAATTATTGAAATCCATTTGAATTTGGATTTGTCTCCTAAGTTATAATTTTTCTGATTGCAGAGAATTTAAATTTTAGACATTAGACAACTCTGTCAGTTGAGAACTAGCTATGAGATTAAAGATGCTCAACAATTGTTTAAACTAAAGTTAATTTTAGAAAGAGTTTAGTGAAGATAACAATACAAAGGGTTTGAACAAATAAATTTAGTTTTTATTAAGTAAGGTATTTCTGGACCTAAGCGTAATTTGGCTTTGTTTGGCTTTAGACTCTTAAACAAACCTGGGCAAGGCATAGGTTTCCTAGTGGTTGACCCCACCAATATAATTTTAAAATCAAAAAATTATTTTTTGGTGGGAAAACGTGTTTTGAGAAAAATTATCTCAGAAAACCGGAGAGTTTTGGTCCCCCAGATTTTCAAGAAATTTTGAAATGAACCCCCACCCAAAGGTTCGAAGCTTTCTCGGGTATGCTCTTAAATATAGATAGTATTGTACAAAACAAGCACTTATTCAGCTGTAAATTTTAAAGGATAAAAGGCATAAAAGGATAAAAGGGATAGAAATAAGTCAGAATAAGTTATATATATAGGGTATCAACGCCTGATTGATGTTCATTAATATCGGACATCCTACACAGTATATAACTTATATATCATAGAATAATATATTTTCATAAAGAGTTTATAATAAGAAATAAAAGCATTTGGAGTATTATCTGTATTTGCTATTAATTTTGTCCGATTATCACTTGTCAGACAAGCATTGAGAGAAACTTCTTTTAATATCATACTCGTTGCAGTGCTTATCGAAAAAGTGGATTTCCTTCACATCAAATCCCACGAAGATATAAATGACTTAAAAAATTACAATTAAATAATTTCAAAAAATTTGATTTACATTAATTCTAAAATGTGAGCTATTTTTTAGCTCATATTGTGCAACAATGGGAGCTTATTTAAAAATACAACAAAATTCACAAAAAATACGCTCAATGACACTTATAGTCAAAAATGTTCCTAAACATAAAAAGTAATTCAACCTTTGAGGGCCTTTTCCAAAAATAAAAATACTTAAAAGCGTTAACTCAAAAAATGAAAGCAATATGAATATCAATAAAGAGTTAGATTTGATAAAAATAGACACAAATTCTGAACTCATAATTTTCCTATTCGTGGCTTTTTCATGACTTTATAATTTTTAATAGATATTCTATTGTATTTTATTGATTAGCTCATATTATACAACAATGGGAGCTTTATTTTAAGATTTGATCTTAAAAATTAATTCAAAGTATAGTATTTCAAAATTAAATTGTCTCAATTGATTTTATAATTTACTCAAATCGATGACTTCACTCTATATGATGTGATCTAAAGATAAGATCAGTTATTGATTTTGATTTGTATAACTTTCTTACATGTCATCATCGCTTCACAATATAGTAAACACATTATTATATGATAAATGTCTAAAATTGTAATTAATTTATCCTATTATTGCCTATAACTGCTTATTATTCGTGCCTATTTCATGGTTTTTAGGTACTATTTAGCGCTTAAAACCAATTTTTTAGATCCAGAACTTCCTATTCCTACTTAAAATTTTTATTGTGAGTCAGATATGAAAATAAGTTCCTATTTTCTATCAAAGGGATAAGAAAGCAATAACTTTTGGAAAAAACAATGATTTGAGTTGAGAACCATTCAGAGTTTTTATAAGATATGGTGTCAGAAAGTATTTTTAATTTTAGCAAAAGGCTAGTCTTGCACTCAAAGATTGAATTCTAAATATTTGCAAATCTGTCTCAAAGCGAATATTTCTGTCTGATTTGAATTCAATTCTACTATCTTTTGGATTAAATTAGAGACGAAAACAGGAAAAGCTTAGAAAACTGTTAGCATAATGATTGCTAACAATACTTTACGAGTTCTATCGTTAGTAAATCATCAAATTTATTCATATAAACCGATCTGAATATACTTAACAGTAAGTAGGGATTAAGTAAACGTAATGTTTTAGAATATTGTAATGATATCTCTGCCCATCAGCCAAACTATTTATCCAAAAATTCATTAAAACACAAATACTTGGTGTATATCAGGATCTCTGGCATGAAATTAATCTGAGCTTTGATCGAATGACTTATGCTCTACACAAATGAATCCTTAAGAAGTTAATGATTATTGCAAATCACGTTCATTTTTTAGCTCATCAAAGGTAGTATAGCGTCAATTGAATGCAGGATTAAGTGTTGGACATAAATTAATTTTGATCACTCTTCTTTTAATAGACCGATAAATTCAATTTCTCTAATCAAATAGTGCAACAGTCACACTATGACTGTTTCAACTATAGGATGTCTCAAAAGCGCTTTGCAGTTATGAGCTATCCATTAATGTTTGTCATTTGATCACAAGATCACAACAAAAATAGAAATTATTTTTTATCCTTAGTTCGCGATAAATATTAAAAAGAGGATTAAATGTAAATATTTTGAAAATAGGGTAAATATAATGATCTTGTAAATAGAGACCCTTAATGTACAGATATGGGAAAAAGGCTTGCAATTCAAATTATTAATTTGATAAGTAGAGACGAGATTTTCGGGAACAAGTTTGTCAATTTTGAGAAAACCCCTGAAAGCTGCAGTTTTTTCAACCGTATCAACATTGGTATACAACTACAGCTTTCAGGGGTTTTTTCAAAATTGACAAACTTGTTCCCGAAAATCTCGTCTCTATTGATAAGACTTATCTGTATTTGTTTTTATGAAAAAAAGATTAAAAATTTTGTGATAAGTCTAGAAAATGATATTTTTGACAAATAATTCAAATGAATGAAGGCTAATAAGACTGAATGAATATATTTTTACTCATTATATTGATAGAAAGGAAAAATACTGAAACATTTTGTCTTATAACAACAAAAAACGTGCTTTATATGAGTGATTTAAAGGTCTTTTGAGGTCTTTTTTCAATTTATTTTATCTTTTTATATATCGTAAATCAAAAAGATTAGCGTTTTATCAGAATTTTTTTTAGTCTTATCAAAATTAATAATAAGTTCAATTGCAAGCCTTTTTTCCCTTATCTGTACAGAGTAGATAATGAGAAATAGAAAAATATCTAGTGAGGTGCAGTGATGCTCAAAGCTCGAGCAATTGGCACTCGGTGGCGAGCACCGAGTGGGAGCGCTTTCGGTTAACAGCCGAGCGTGAGCACACTCGGGCGAGTGTCAATTTAATTACATATAAAAATATTTTATGAAACTTTTATAATAAACAAACACATTATCCAGTGTTTTAAAAATTTGAGCATAGAATAGCACACATTATCACATATTTCCTTAAAATAAAACTAATTTTGTGAAAAACAGTCCCTCAAATCATGAAATTAGCTGACTTGGCGCTTAGTAAACGCTATTTATTTTACCCGAGCCCGAGCATGAGCGTCGAGCGCATCACTGGTGAGGTGTCGCTAAAGTCAAAAGAAGATCAGACTTGATCGCGTTCGCCGTATGGGATCGGATCAAAAAAAAGATCCTGAATTTGATCCGATCTTTTTTGATCAACTTTTTTTATTCTGATCGCGTTCGAGAAGCCAAAAAATGGAGATCAGGATCAGATGGCGAACATTCCCTAACTTAACATTAAGTACCGTAATCTCCTTAAGTGTAAACTTCAGAGGTTATCTATTTGTGTTCTTTCACTAAAAATTCATTAAAATATAGTACATTTGAATTTTAGTACACATTTCTAAAGACACCTAACATACTCTTAAATCCAAAAATAAAGACGAAGCTATACTTAACTGTAAGGCTCTTTACTTTAACTGACTGTATAAAAAAGTTTTTTCTATATTAAAGTCTGAAAGAAAGAACTATTGATGAGTTCAATTACAAGTGATAAAAATGAAAATAATACGCGTAATACACAAGTAATAGTTCAAATGCATGTTTTCGGTTCGTTTATATTAATTTCTTATTTTCGGTAATTAAAAAATCTTATTTATTTTCGTAATCTTAAGCAAATAATTGTCAAAATAGAGGTCATTGGCCTAATCGAAGCACAGACAATATCATAAATATTAATTTTGTTAATAAAAATAAAATAAAATAACTTTATTTCAACTAATCATAAAATTAAAATAAATAATAATATTTTCCGAAAATTCCTAACTTCATTTATATTTATGATAAACTGATTAATACTATTTGAATGATTGATTGAATTGATAAAAACTCTTGATATAAATTACTCTTATCGTTCAAATATTGTACAGTTAATTAAAATAAAAGCTTTTATGTGCTATACATGATAGTATATATTTTAATATCGTCTTTATTTTCGGGATTAAGAGTACCTGCATTTCTACATAGAATTTTTATAAATTTAGTACAATTGATTTTTTGAACTCAAATACATGTAATTTAACTGATATTTTTGAAAAAAACCTGACCCGAATTTGCCCTTATTTTGGCCCAAATACCCTACCCGAATCGGGAAAATTTTGACCCGAAATATCCGATTCCTGGTCATAATATATATAAAACTACTTCTATTTTTTTAAAAATAGTAAAGTAATTAATTCAAATTTTTACAAAAATTAAACTCAACCACTTTATATTTCCTCTAGTACAGTGAGTTCAAAGAAAAGCGGCAAAATTTTTTCACTAAATTTTAGTGTAAAATCAAATTCATTATCAAATAAACAGATTATAGATATATGAGTGAAAAATAATGTGTAAAAGTTTAAATTCAAATACAAAGTTGTGAACTAAAGCACCCAATGCTTTAATGA
>JAQGCH010003746.1:0-10078 GCA_034699485.1 Nanhermannia elegantula | reverse complement strand
TCATCTCTGTCTCTACTCTCACTCCTCTATTATTCTTGTATTCTCTGTCTGTCCGTCTGTCCCCCCTATTATTCTTGTCCTCTTATGTGTGCGCAAAACTATATTATTGGACAATAAAAGTTTTCATCGCCTTTAATGCGTTATAGTTTTGTATCTCATGATAATATTTCAATAGACGTTATCATTAATGCTGTGAAACAATTTTTTGAACCTATATTTTTATGGCCCTTATAGTTATTTCTCTTCCCATAAACACACAAGACTTGAGATATTTTTCTCATATTGTTATTTAATATTTATTGATAGAAATGCAGTTTGTTTTTAGGCATAAGAATGCGCATCAAAAAAATCAATAACAATAAGCTTTAAATTTATTTAAAACACGATAATTGAATTTCATGTCTATTATACATAGGTATATAGTATTTTCGGTTCTATACTTATTCTGTATGAGCAATGACTGAATCGAAAAAAACTTGAATACATCGGTGATTATAAAAGTCACTTATTATTTATCAATGAATTGATAATTAAGTTCTTTCGCAATGTAATTAAGGCCTTATTTTCTCGTAAATTAATTAAACTGTGTTCACGAACTGGTCATAAAAGAGTTATAAATTTTGCAAAAATACTTATCATTAGTAACTTATTATTCTCGTAGACAAGAAACTAATGATAATTTCTCAACCGATTCATAATCAGTTATTATTAATCACTTATTTTGATAATAAAACATATTTTTTGACATAAAAGTCACTCAACTGTTATGTTTTGGCGTTTGCTTTGAAAACAAGATTCTAATCAATAGTAAACCGAATATTTTGCTGAAAAACGTATCGATAAAGCGATTGTTAGAGTTATTTCCTCTTTCATTATGGGCTCTGATTTCCCGCGACACCACTCAACGATCCCATAGTAATACTATTCCACAGTACTATAGACTATAGCCTCCAGAATAGTCTATTAGAATAAGTATTTTCATACATGAATCTGAATCACGAATCACTCGCCGATAATCGTGACATCATTTTTAACTGGTTTTAAAACATAATTAGGTGTCGGAATCAATGAGTTCATGCTCAACATAATCAATGTTGTGAATCATGCGTTGGTAAACGTGTTACTATTTTTTCAAAAATCTCTCATAATTTCTGTTTTAAGAGCTGTCTAAGAGTTTATAATCAAAGAGCATGCTTTTGAATTCATGCTATTTTTATTTTATTGTCTTTAGTTTAATAGTTTAATTGAATTTAATGGTAAGCGCATGTGATTTGTATTAATCATTTGAACACTAATAGTAGAAACACGAGAGAAAAATACCTATACTTGAAAACTGGATGAATTTATTTAATTGAATTATCAAATTATTTTATTAGAGGTTCGCTAAACAGTAGACCAGATTTGACGTCTTATACTCAAAAAGAGCACTGTTTATACTTTACAATATTAAAGAGTGCTCTTTTTGTGTATAAGACGTCATTTGGTCTACAATGTACAGGTTTCGACCTCACATATAAATCCTGATTATAACTTGCAGATAGTTTAAGGTTTTAAACTAATTTTTCAAAGGCTTATAGAGTTATTTTGTAATTTTCCATTAGTTAATAGTGTTATAGTTTCATACGCTTATGAAATTACAATATAAGTCGTATTAAACTCGAACGCTAATTGGCTTTATTGAGACAACAATTATATTTTTCCTAAATATAATTTGAATTTCATAAAGTGAGCGGTCCTGTATTTTCAAAAATTGAGCAACACACCTTCTACCAAATACATGTCAGCCAAAAGCTATACAAGATTAACAATCTGTGCATTTTTGGCGGAATTAAAGGTTTAAAATTAAATTTTAATTATATACATATTTATTGACATTGATATAAATACAATCCTTCTCGTATTTATTGTTATTTATATACCTTTATGTGCAGATGAGTTTCTGATCTGTGGCATGTACTGAACCCATTCAGATCTGTACAATACATACAAAATCTGCACGTTTGGTAACTGTATAAATGTGTCTACAGCTAGACATAGCTTAATAGCGCCCGATATAAGAAGGCCATAAAATATATTAAATTAAAAAGAGTTTAATACACATAATAACCCAGAAATACTTAACGATGAACTGCATTGCAAAACAATTTGTTTGATATTATATATCATTTGATATGAAAACTGATTTAAACTAAGAGGAGGAGTATTGAGATAACATTGACAGATACCATATAGAGCCTAATTTAGTGATTCATTATATAAATACGATTATCTAAAGAGATAGTTTAAAATGATTTTCCCTTAACATAATTCAAGAGCTAAATTCATGGCAGAGAAATGCCTTTTGTGTGTTATATTATGTTTCTCTCAAATAATCATATAATATAAATAGCGATAATTTATTGTTATTACTGTAATATCCTTTCATTTTTCTCATTGCAACCAAATTATATGCCAAAACATTCGTATAACTTATTTGACTCTAAAAGTTAAACTACTGGTTAAGACTTCTATGCATTGTGTAATGTAAGTGATCGCCAAAACCCATTTGGCGTTTTAATTAACATATTAACTCATGCAATGGTAAAGTGTTTTTCTTTGCCACCACTAATAGCTATTATAAAGTTAGTTCACCAGAATCTATATCATTGCCTGTCTGTCTATTTTCTCTCTTTCATAGATTGCTTGCAAAAAATTTTACAAATTACAGTACACTTTAGTTTTGCGAAGTTTTATTGCATTAGTTTCACTCTTTGGTCGACTAATCAATGTGTGTAGTGTTGTATTAGTGAGAGATTCATTATATCAGTGTTTGTTATAACGAGAGTTTATTGTAATTTATTTCAAAAACAAAGAGAAAGACAGATTGTCTCAGAAAGAAAGTAGTTTTTATTTAAAATTGAAGTTTTGAGAGACCCCTCTCTAATAATACTATTAGAAAGAAGATTATATAATAACAAGAAATTTGAAAGTAAAAAATATCATTAAAATAAGTATTTTTTTGTTTCCCTAAATACCAGTAATAATAACTTTTAAAAGCTCTAACTATCAGTTTTGGATACATAGGTTGCATATCTAGTTAACCGAAATCCAGGTGTATATTATTGAGCGAAAGGCTCGTCACATGAATTCTAATAAACAGAAAAAAATGTTTAATTCAAGTCCTCTCTTAAAATTCAAATTTTTTATACACCACACAAAAAGCGAGCATTAAATTCCTGTCTAAACGTATTATCCGTCAGTTGTGTTTTTGTGAGACTAGGCTTCACATCTGCGTTATGCTCGTTATACAAGTTATATAACACATTATGTCACGTCCACGTCGTTGGACCGCTTAATTTGTGTGTCACGTCCACAGTATTTCCGGACACTGTTCAAGCATTTACTAGTTTTTTAGTTACATATAAAGCATTTTTAATGAAATCAACAACAAAATAGATACCAATCGAACTGTAATTTTCATTTTATCTCAATTTCGTCTCTTCACCAATTTTGTCGGGATATTATCATTATTTTTACTATTATTTAAAAGCGTCCCATATCATAATGATATAATTTTTATTTTCTGTTTAATTGCTGGCGACGAGAATTTTTTGACCGTGTTTTTATTTTTCGTAATCATTTTTGTCTACATTTTTATGTTTCTTAAAGTTTTTATATTTTGTGCGGTTATTATTGTGTCAAAAGTGAAAAAAAGTAGAGAAAAATTTGTAATATTTTCCCACAACTAATCATTTTAAATGTTGTTTTAATTATCGAAAACATGTCACTGTTAACAAAAAACTATCTCTTGTTTAGATATGAATTTAATTTGAAAATTAGATGAGAATCCTTAGAACGGAAGCTGTTTTGCATTGAAATACTATATGCTTCGCAAATAACTAATAGTCAATAATTTAATTTACATAATATACTGAAAACAAAAAACACCGATTTATAAAAATATACTATAATATGGTATTAAACAAATTTCTCGGAGGCATCTGTTGAACAGGCATTTAATGCTCGAGTCCGTTAATGGCTATAGCATTAAAAGATAGCCAACAAATAGACATATATATAAATAGTAATTATACCCTAAAAAAGCGGAGCAAACCCATGATTGATAGTTATCTAAATCCATATGAATATTATTGGTGTTCATTAGTCTACTGAATATATCATTTAAATAATAATATTCACACAAATTATTCATAACTAATTTGAAAGCTCTCTCTCTCTCTTTCTCTCGTAGTCTTATTATATACCATACCATACAATTGTTATACATAATGAACACTAAGAGACAATTTTCATTTGTGCTCATTATTATAGTCTAGTCTTCCGTTTGATGTCCTTTTAGTAGAAAATAAAATATAATTTTCATTTACCTATTGCTAAACTGAGAGCCCATTAAAAATGTATAAATATATATATAGTATATATATTTTTTTTCAGGGAGGACTTTTCTTATTATATTACTATTAGTTGTCATATTTAGTGCTCAGGATCTCGAATAAAAGTCTCGCTCATTATTTAGCCCTTAAGGCATTTTTCGGGGCTTTGAATCCAAGGCTAATACATAAATGGTGCCAATTATATGCCGGTAATGGCTTTAAGCGATTCTAATTAAGAGCCAGTATTAGAATAAAAAATTATAACAATCAGCTGAAGAGCTCCTGCTTTGCATAACAATACGGGTGAAAAAGCTCTGCTCACAAAAAAGTATTTTTATTTATCTTTTACTCTTCTATTTCTATTGAAACAAATCTATTGTTTATTGAATAGCTTCTAATTAACTCTTATTTCTGTTTCGTATAACTTGTATAATAAAACGTTTGATGATTTAGACTTATATTTTATCTAATATTTAATCATAATATTTAATAAGGCTATGGTTTCAAAGCAAATGGTTAACCATTGATTTGATTTGCAATACCTTATGTTCTGTTAATAAACTAAATAATCATTAAGAAAATACAATAGAAATACCATTAAAAATTTCTTTCAAGTCTAAGACAATGTTTTAGCTCAATATTTATGATAATAAATGAAATACACATAAAATAATTTTATAATTAGCGTATCATCAGTTACAAGCATTCAGATCTATTATACTTAATAATGGTATCTCTACTCCTAATTTCTTTACTGATTATAATTTTTGATACAGTAATGCCTCGATATAGTGTACCCCCTTATATCAAGCCCTTATATGCAACAATGCAAGCCAGGACACACATTTCAATCAAATAATGATAAAAGCCTTCAACATAGTGAATATAGTTTATCCCCGTTATACTGAAAACCTGCTTATAGTGAACATTTTGCTAAAAGTACATAACATTTAAATTTTTAACTTGTGTTAGATTATAGAGAAAGCCCTTTATAGTAAATGCATTGGAATGTTTGACTATAAAGGGGATAAACTGTACAAATATTCGGTCCCCTATGATTTTATGATTGACTATACGGAGGTATTACTGTATAATTTATTTGTCATCTATCTTATAATCAAATCTAATCTTATTTCCGCAATTGAGTTATTATAATAATTTACTTTTAATTTTTTTATATGAAAGTGCAATTATTTTTATTTTCACTGATTGCAGGACAATGCAGTTGTTATGCATCGACAACAATGTATTTTTTACACTAAACAATGGTCTTCCGCACGTGTCTTTGTTTTCCTAAATAGTCATACAGTGAGAGCTAATACAGCGCCGGAATTAATAATTTGCTTTATTCCCAGATAGAAATTCATTTCAATTATTTCAGACTTTCATTACGTGCAATCAATTATTTTATTATAAGATAATTTTCGCTATCAATTACAGCACACGCGCTACTCATCTGCTATTTCGACCCCACTCTCAAAGAGTCTTGTTATGAATGAATTTTCTTTATATAAAAATTAATTTAATGATAAGAGAAAAGCTGTTCATTAAGTATTAGTCTATTTTTTAATGAATAACTCCACTCATTAAAGAAATAATTTCATAAAAGACTATTCACAAAAACTATAATAAAAATAATAGAAACTTAACTTAAATAGTATTAAACTTAGTTTTAAGGGTATATAAGTTTTTCTATTGAATGAAATATATAGTCAAACCTGCGTTTCGCTGAGATTTAAAGCTCGGGCTAACTCTTTACGCTCGGCTCCAACGACATAATGATTTTTTTCAAACGCGTGCTCCAACTTCAGCAATTGGTTAGGACTGAAAGCTGTTCGGATTCGCTTCGGCTTCCGAAATAGAGGTGATAAAAATGCCGGAATAGCTCCTGGATGTAGGGGATGACCAAAAAACTGTGGATGTGTTCCTTCCATAGGTAGCGGACCTCCCATTAAACCTATTTTTTGATAACATGATTAATATTTATTCTCTGACTTTTATTGCAATTAATATTCATTGAATTTAATCAAGTTTTTCCTCCGATAATAACATTTTTTATATAACCAATAATTAACTCAATAACTAATAAATTACTAATTTTTCAATTATTAGATTGTAATTAAGTTTTAATTAAATTTTTTTCCAATATTTAGTTTTTTCCCATTAATAAGTGATTATTATTTATCAATCAATTTATATAATGATTATTAGTTATAAGTCATATGAATGGGCTTTTTTCTTCACTTTTATAGTTGTTATCAAACCATTAATTAAACTTAATTTTGACATTACTTTGGATTACATTATATTCTAAGCTAAAAAGCTAATATTTTTCGCAAAAAAGTAAACTTCTTTATTCGGTATTATTTTTATTAATTTTTCCTTAAGATAAATGAAATTAAAAAGTTTTCATTTCAATGAACACAAACCAAAATTTTTGAGTAAATATTAAATTAAACAAATTGTTAAAAAAAACTTAACTTCTCTTAAGTAATACATAAAAGATAAGTAATAGAAACACAGTATTTATTTCTTGTTTAAAAAATGCATAAAAAATATAAAAACTATGAAAAGAAAAAATATATACATTTCATATCTGCCACTAATCTGACCTCAAGAGGCGTTTCGATACGATTTGCGTGCAGTTAATGAATGGCTTTCAAATAGTAGTATTTTTTAAGCTAATGTTAAATATGTTTTGCCCTGTGTTTCAGTTAAAACTTATATTTTTTCAGTGATGAGACGAATCACGAAAATTTGTTAGCGTGAAAATGATATCATTGCGTGTTTGCCTGAGATACTGATTGAGAGTTACGTATAGTTTAGTTGAGAGTTAGGGAAAAATTGTTACATTGCTGCCCATCATTAGCTGCAACGCTTTGCCCAAAAGTGTCAATTGTATTATCACAGGTGTACACAGTTTAGGAGTAAAATACTTTATAACAAAAATAATCATATATTTTAGTCCAATATTTTTTTAAACATGTTTTTCAAGCTTAAGCACAACATTTTGTTCTTTATATCTATCGAGTATTTTGTGTTTAATATGCTTTGAATGCTTTTATTTGATTTTTAAGTCAGCTAAAGCTTAATTCAAATTTTAGCCTAAAAATAATAAATTTCCTTATATTTAACCGACATATTCATTAAATTGATTGACAATAATTGATGTATTATAATAAGAAAGAGGTTTTTCACATCAATTATTCAGTTACGAGTCAATAAAGTTCTGATGGTTTTGAATTGAGTTTAATTATTTATGCGCTTTAAATGAGTTGAAAAATAATCATTTATTTCAATCTGATTTCAATAGATTAGCAAAAATAATAGCTTTTGGTAATGAATTAGAAATAAATTTAATTCTTGAGAAAATTTGAAACCAATAAGTTTTAAAAACAGTTTAAAACTTGGATAATTGTAAATAAATGTATGTGTGGTATAGTTTAGCTTCATTGCAATTATAATTAATTAAATGCCATATATGAGGCCTAATAATAAGCTTACAAAGAATACACATATAGTGTTATACAACAAAGTCATGCCATTTAAAGATTAATGATATAATTGTCACCATAACAGTGGAAAAAGTGTTTAGTGAACACCAAATTGTTTAATTAAAACATATGTTACTAAAGCTATACATAATATGACACGAGCAGAGCGCTGGAGAAATATTATATTTTATTAAATTGAACCAAAAAATATGTGACACAAAACAATTAATAACTATTTTTTTCTTACTTTTATGTCTATCTGTAGGTTATGGCAAAGAAATAGTGAGAGAAAAACAATATGCCATATAAAACACATCTAGTTTTACATATTAATAATTTTAGTGTTACTGATGCCGATAGCAAAATATCAAGTAATGTGTGATCCATATGTGTGTGACATTCAGTCTATTAATCAAATATCTATCAGTTTTTATGCCACAAATTGGCCACACGACCAATAATATTATAGCTTTTTAAAGTACGAGAAGTTTTTGTTTATGATCATTAACAGGTTTTTTGAGTTTTCAAATTTATTAATACTATGTTTTAATAACTGGTAATAAAAAAATTATTATACTTATAAGGAATTTATTAGAGTTTCAAACCGATTAAAAAATGGTTATTTTCTTTAAATAAATAAATAACTGAATAGAAGTAAATTAAAAACTTATTTTTAGTCATGAAATGCTATATAATTAAGTAAATTATTGCAAAACTAGTTTCTAATTAATTGAATAACTTTCGCCTCAAATTCCTTAAGATTTGAATCTAAATAAATAAATTTTTAACTTATCATATAATGAAATATTAGAACTAAAGTTGTGCTAAAATTGCAGATTAATTATTCTGATTATGAAATAAATAAATTTCTCCAAATAAAGAGAACTCATTGATAGAGTTAATTGTAATTTATAGCACGATATCAAGTGTTTAGTCTAGAATTTTATCGGAAAACAAATACAAGTCATAGACATATAAATCTTTGTTAATTAAAACATAAATATATTTATTCTCTAAGAACTTATTCAGTCATTAAAATAATTTATTTACAAATTAAATAAATTAGTTTCTTATCAAGAATTCAAAGACTTCACTAAATTTAGTTTTTCAATAAATTTCAAGATTGTCTTCTCTAATGTCTTATTAATTCGATCGTTAGCTCACAGGAAAAGTTACCCAACAATAGGATAGAATTTTTTGTAAGCTTGAAAAACAGATGCCTCGATAGCCAAAGGGAAGTATAACTGATTCACAGTGCTATTAAACAGCGATTGAAATCAAATTTAGCGATAATTTTATTTTTTCAGTGTCTATCTTTCAGATGAATATCTCGTTTTTCAATTATAGTGTATTTTATTATCTCAAGACTCGAGTCTTAACACAGCCTAATATATAACTTGAGGTTTAGTAATAATTATTAGTTTTCCTGTTAAGAGATTTTTATTTTTATTTGTAATGAATAAATAACTTTATATAAAACTATTGACTAATTCAAGAATTTTTTTATTCAAGTGTTTTGAGGAAAAGCATTGAATTAATTAATTAATGGATTGAATTACTGATCGTTTAGTTCAGAGTCTATTTAAAAGTTTGTTTTATTTGTTATTCTTGTGAAAAATTAAAATTTTGTTTTCTAGTGAACAGAAATCTCTGTTCATTAATCATTAAATATAATAATTAGTGAATTCTTCCGTATTCTCAAACTTGTAATTAATGTTAAATAATTGTTATGCAAGACTGAAAAGCGCAGACAATACAAACTTATGAAAATTTAAACTATAAGTTCAAACTGATAGCCAATTACTTAACCGAAAACTAGTTTAAAAATTTGAATCTATTTTAGAATCAAAATAACCATTAAGTGAGAAAAATAGATGTTATTTATTCAATAATTATCTGAAGTTTTAATTTCAATACAACATCTCAATGAACAACATCTTTAAGAAAATATTTACTTAAATTAAATAATTTATTCATAAAGAAAATTAGTTTTTCATACTTTTTAAGGCAAAAAACTGATTTGTATTCTTCAAAAGTGAGACAAATTTTTAAAAGTTTATTATATTTTGTGAGAGAAAGAAAAATATGAAAACAAGTTTATTCTTCGAGTCTTAACAAATACCGTAAAAATCTTCAGTAAATAGTAATAATAATGTGTTAGAGATTTTGAGTATGCATGCAGTCATGTATACATTATTTATAGCCAATGGC
>JAQGCH010003745.1:0-10079 GCA_034699485.1 Nanhermannia elegantula | reverse complement strand
TTAAATTTAATCTCGGAGAAAATTTATTAAATTTAACAACGCTACATTTAAATGAAAGTTAACAACAGTTTACGTTAATGATGAACATAAGCTCAAAAACTCCAAGCCTGAGCCTGACGAGCGTTGGATCTAAAACATTAAAGCCTGGCGAGCCTAGACTCAAAATTGTTAAAAGCTGAGCCTGGAGTCTAAGATTGAGTCTTATAATTTGTTGTTCATTTTTAGACATTGTTGTGTATTTGTAATAAGAAAGTTAAAGTATTAGGATTACTCTCAAAGGATGCCAAAAAGTCACTTCTTCTATTAAATGCAATTTTTAGATACATAAACTAATAAATAAACAATTAATATCAACTTTTGCTTCTTGCATAAAATATTTATGCCTCATAATATCACAGCACAACTTTTTGTAAAGTTTTACATACAGGCTTAACATTCTGAGCCTCGAGCTTTAGCCTGAGTCTAGGCTCGAAACCCTTAGAGCCTAGAGCATGATCCTCAAGCTCAAAAAGGCCCTCGAGCATAGCTTAGGCTAGCCTATGTTCATTTTAGTATCAAACTTTTTTACGGTAATTATTAATTTATAATTTGTAATTAATAATAATCATTTTTTTAACTTTTTACCACAATTCTTAAATTTAATTGACAGCATTTGAAGCTTTATTTGATTTTCATTTGTTAAGATTTTAAAAATTCAAATTTACTTAAAAAACTGAATTTTGAAATAGTTATCATGAAATGAAATCATCAATAATTCATATAATTATTTTTATAAATTAAATCAGCTTTTCTCGAAAAAATCAAATTATTGATTAGAAAAAAACTGTTCAATAATTTATATAATGTTAGAGAATATCAATTAACTATTATGATGACTATTATGATAACTATTATGAGAATATCTATTATGTGGGATTAGTGTTAAAGTAAATATTTAGCCATTCTGTGAACAAAATTACATTTAAAAATGAAATACAAACAAACTATTCTGTTCAGAAAAATTGTAATCTCGTAAATGTTTGCTAAATAAAAATGTTGTTCCATAATAACTCGATTGGTTAATAAAAAATCATTACAAACAAGTCATAAATCAAAGATATAATAGAAAAATCGAATCAGTCATATTCAGCTTATGCCCATTCAAGTGCAGGTAGAATAAGGTCATAGAATCGTATAATAATGAAGTTTGAAGCTCAAGATCAACTATTAATTAAGTTTTCTGGCTTACTATCAACACATAAACTAAAAATAATTCAAAATAGGTCTGACACAGAACTATAAAATAAGCATTTTATTGATGTTGAAGTTTATTTTAAAATTCTATAAATTTTAATATACAGGTTGTATAATAATTCTTAATTAATAGTATTTTTCACCGACTATTTTTCACTCCAAGGCTGCAAAGGCTGAGAGGAGGCGTTTGAAACTTATTTACTTTCAATTTGTGTATTTCTCTAAATAATTATAGATTTTATTGCAAAGCCTTTAAAATCTCCGTATATGTCATTTTAATAGCAAATGTTATTTATATCTAAAACTATAAATACAGTTCACCTTAACTTCAATACAATACATTTGAATAAAACTATTTAATGATCTGATTTTTGTTCAATCTGTCAATAACTAAAGGTGTGATTGAGATCTTGAGGTACTCCTGACACGTGAGTTTCATTGAACCAAAATATAATTGTAAAGCTTACATACCATACCACCACTCGAGTCACTTGCAAACCGGCTCATTAGGGCTTAAGCACGTCTGAAAAACTTTTCGGGTCAGGCATATTGTGAGAAAGATTTATGGAATTGTTTGCGGAAAACTATATTTTTGATTGATTAATAAATAATAATTTGGTAATTGTAATATATAATAATAAATATTACCCTTTGTCTATTGTCTTTATTATGTACATAAAATCTCATTGAATACTACCAGAGCATTCAGTAACAGCTAATTTTAATCTCAAACATATAGTTATCACTAATTCAAAAGAATTCAAAATTAATTTATTCATAAAAGAATTGTTGCTTAGAAATTAAAATAACTTATCATATTATAAAAGCTAAGTATTTACACAATTAGAAAATCGTTTTGAAGATTAGGATACGAGTTAAAAATTTTCAAATAACAGCTTTAAAGATATCTTGAAATATACTTTCAAACAGTTAAATATATTTGAGATATTTTCGGAAAATATGTATTCCTCAAATAGATTTGCTTTCCAATTAGTGCTTTAAATTAAAATTTGTTTATTTAAGATTTTGTTTCAGTCTAGTTCTTAAATATAACTTTGCTTTAATGTACTGAATATATGGATACTGAAGTACTGAATAATAGTTAAATATTAACTTATAAGTTATATTAAACCAAACAATCTATTTTTTAATTTTAAAATGAATGGTAAATTTATTTAAAAATTAGAACTTATTTTAATTTACACTGGTAGCATTGGTGGACATATACCTAGTTTTAACTATTAATATGAACTGTTTATCTGCTGTTTCTTTAATATTAGTCGATACAAACTCATGAAAATATGAGAAAAAGTTAATAAAATGTGAACTAACTTTTTAATCTAATAGTTTAACACATTTTGTTTGGTTAAATTTGTCATAAGTAAACTTCACTATCAATTGTCCTTTTATTGAACTTATTTATCAGTTCAATATTTAGTATAAATGACCAAAACTGCATAATTAAATGTCAACCTTTAGAGACATTTTAATATAAGTTTAAAAAAGTTAAAACAAAAATCGCATTATTTGCGTGGCTTTAGTTGAGAGAAGACGGCTCTTCATTTTTAGAAATCAATTTTCACATTCAGCTTATTTTAATCATTAGTTTAATTAGTTTTAGAAATGAAAAGATTAAAATGTCTGCTTATAATGATTTCTCTAAATTTTAATTTCGGTATTTCTCATATTTGACTAAATTGTAAAGACCTGTTATTTATGACTTCTTTATATAATAGCTCTAAGTGCCTGTCCAACAACATTTTTTGATTGTGGTAACGACCGATGTATCCCTCATTTTTGGAGGTGTGACAGAGAAGACGATTGTGGCAATTGGGCCGATGAGCACAACTGTAATAACGGTGTGGAAGTGAAGCCGGTCAAGGAATGTCCCATAAATCATATTCATTGCAATGACACACACGACACTTGCGTACCAAATAAGTGGGTCTGCGATGGAATGGAAGACTGTAGTGATGGATCTGACGAATGGAACTGCACCACAGAGTTGGCTCAATGTGTTGGCTTCTTATGTCATAACTTTGAATGCATTCCTTCGAGATGGAAATGTGACGGCATTCCCGACTGTGATGACAGCTCTGATGAATTCAACTGTACTCGTCCTAAAAAGAACCAAATATGCGATAAAGAGCATGGCTTTTACCAATGCCTTACTGGCGAATGCATTTCACACCTCAAAGTTTGTGACAAACATAAAGATTGTCCTCAAGGAGATGATGAGGGAATCGAATGCCGTCCTAATGGTTGCCACGTGAAGAACTGCTCTCAATTATGTTTTGTTGCTCCGCACGGACCAGAATGCTATTGTCGTGAAGGCTATGTCATCGGTTCAGATAACATAACGTGTGTTGACCGAAACGAATGTTCGTTGAATAAAGTGAACGATCTTTGCAGCCAAAAATGCGTTAATTTGGACGGAGGTTACAAATGCTCTTGTTTTGAAGACTACCAACTGGTCAACAATAAGAGTTGTGTTGTTAAAGAAGGCGAACCACTGCTACTATTTTCCAGCAGTGAAGGCATTCGTGGTCTTTGGCTCAAGACTGGGCGCTATTTTCCTGTATATCACACATTGAAGCAAACCGTAGGAATAGATATGTTCGGAGCGGAAGAAAAGGTCTTTTGGGTCGATCTCGACAAAGAAAAAAGTGGTGTCTATTCAGTCGATATATTAGGCGATAATTTTGAACCGATAGTGACTGCAGGTCTTAAAAGTCCTGAAGATTTAGCAATCGATTGGATCGGAGAAAACATTTACATTACAGACGCAGAACTTAATAAAATAATAGTTTGCCATTTGGACGGAAGCATTTGTTCCTCTTTGATATTTGAAAACATAGATCTTCCCCGAGCTATAGTCGTCGATCCATATCAAGGCATTCTATTTTGGACAGAGTGGGGAAAACATCCCGGAATATATCAATCAGGAATGGATGGATCCAATCAAATCATTTTAATAGACAAGAACATTGTTTGGCCGAATGGACTGGCATTTGACTCGCTTTCAAACAGATTGTATTGGTCTGAAGCTAAATACGGATCGATTGAATTCTACGATTTTGATACTAAACAGAGAAAAATTGTATTAAAGGACAGCGTATTTCATCCGTTCTCTTTGGCAGTATTCGAAGATAGCTTGTATTGGAGCGATTGGATCACATATTCTTTAGATAAAGGCAACAAATTTACGGGTCATAACCAGACTATGCTTATTAGAGAAGTAAACGAACATATAATGGGTGTTCATGTCTACCATCCATTGATGCAAAAAACTTCATATAATGCCTGTTGGCTGCACATGTGCTCCCACTTATGTCTGTTGGCACCGTCCAGACAATATACATGTGCATGTCCTGATCACATGACTTTAAGCAACGACAACAAGACCTGCACTACAATACCTGAAAATCCATTCCTGTTTTTAGGCATTGAAAAACACGTGAAGAAACTGTATTCAGAATCAATCGGCAACGATGTCATGATTCCCGTTAGAATTCCTAATGACATAAAAGTTGGTGACATCGCATTTAATTGGAAGACTCAAACATTATATATCTTTGATATGCATAAGTTGACTATCGGTTCAGTAGATTTGAAAAATCCTAGAAATGGTTATTGGGTTCCAATAATTGTTAATCAATTAGATAGAGTTGAAGGTCTCACATATGATATAAACACCGATAATCTCTATTGGCTTGAAATAAAAGAAGGCATTCTCGAAGTTGCGACAGTAGATGGAAAGGCGAGAACTATTCTAATCAAAAATCTTGACAAACCTATCGATTTGGCGTTGTTTCCAGAACATCGTCGAATGTATGTGGCAGTAATGGGAAGTAGACCTCATATTATGGTGTCTGACATGGATGGCGAGAATCAAAAGGAATTGATTGCATCCAAAAACGGTTTAGCAGTTTCGTTGGCAATCGATAGGCTTCATCAGAAATTATTTTGGGCCGACGCTAAAAACGGTATCATTGAATGGATGGACTTGTTTGCTCCCAAAGGTTCTGAAACACACAGAGGTATAGCCAAACGAAATCTCGGACATGTCATGTCAATCGAAATTTATAACGACACTCTTTTTTGGACTGATATTGATTCTGAATTCTTATATCATGAGTCGTACTCTCAAAAATCGGGACTTTCAAAAGTCCCGCTTCGTATTCTTCATAAAGCCTCGAGTGAGAAACGACTTTTGATGGCATATCCAGTAGAAGATCCCATCGGTCATTGCGCTGAAGCCAAGGGTGGGTGCAGTCATATTTGTTTACTTGGAAGGTTTGGGCCCACCTGTAAGTGTCCTTTTGGTCATCAGCTTCAGAGTGATCTACAAACGTGTGAAAAGCAAAACGAAATGACAGATAACAATATACTATGCAATGATTGTGTAACTTTGGATTATGAAGACCCTAAACAAGAATTGGGATTAATTCCATTCGAAAATACCGATGAAGAAGATTTAAACAAATGGTTTGAGAACGAGGACGAAGAAGCAGATGTCATGTTTTCTCGTTATGACAACAGAATGAAGAAAATAAATGCATCACTAGATGAGGTCACTCACGAGTCAAACATCAAAGAAGATAAAGAGGAAAAAGTTACTGAAAAAGCGGTACAAAATTTGAACAAAGATATCAAAGACAATAACGTTAACGAAAATGATGTCAATGAGAAATATGTTACACAAAAAGTGACCACAAAAAAGGTGACCACAAAAAAAGTGAAGCACAGAAACAGTACAAATAAAATAAGAATAGAATCGATCCAAAGTGAAGATGAGCCCAAACCAAACAACAAAGGATGGGTCACCCTATTTGTTGCTATTTTAATAATTGTATTAATTGTTTTAATAATAATTATAATTTTTAGAAAAAATGATTACCGGTTAGTATTAATTCTATGCATAGCTTATTCTCAAATATTAACTCTTTTTCTATTTTGATTTAATAGAGAGGTTCGAAATGTTATCTATAAAAAAGGCGATCAAATCAGAGGTGCTATCGTTAGCTTTCAAAATCCTATTTATAAAAAGCAATTTCGACATAATGATGATGAAAAGGAACCACTCAATACCGATACCGAAGAAAAAAGTATTGATAATTAACTTTAAAATGTATTTAACTTTTTAGTTTTTAGTGTTTTATAATATATTTATAATATAACAGGTTTGATAAATTAATTTAAGGTTTTAATGTTTATTTAATTCATAATGTCAACAAATAAATTGTAAATGAGTTAATTTAATAAATTATTGATTAAGACTTATTTTGAATCATAAGTTTCATACTTTCTTATTGCAAAACAGTACAGAACAATACATTACAACTTAAACATATCAAAGAGTTAATTCAATTATTTTTCATTTAAATAGGGATATAAATTATCATATAATACAGTACATTATTTTGAAAATTAGCGATTATCGGATCAATTACTTTACATAAATTTCAATTTACAATAATTTAGAGGAATAAACATTTTATGTAC
This sequence comes from Nanhermannia elegantula, assembly GCA_034699485.1. Taxonomy (NCBI): domain Eukaryota; kingdom Metazoa; phylum Arthropoda; class Arachnida; order Sarcoptiformes; family Nanhermanniidae; genus Nanhermannia; species Nanhermannia elegantula. Next base: position 3,341 of record JAQGCH010003745.1, on the reverse strand, counting down.
TACAAGTTTTTTAATTCAATAAATTTGAGGCCATAATGTTTTTTTAATAATCTAAAAAGATATATAGATATATAGAAACATTTTTTGAAATATTTTTGCTTCACAACACATAACATTAACAATTAAGTGCTGTTTAATTGAATATTTAAATAAAAATTTGAAAGTAATATATCAAACAATTGAAATGAGTTGAGATGTTTTTAGGAAGTATATAAGGATAATGCCTGAACTATTTTCGGGTCTTTCTTTGACCCCTCTTTAAATTCTTCTAACGATAACTTTTGGTCGTTATTCTATAACATAAGCAAAAGTTTATATTGAGATTGATATTCATATTTATAAAGCCTATATAGGAATACTTTATCCAATTGTTCGAAAATTTTGTCGACCATTTCTTTTGATTTCGCCGAGTTTTCATCAGTTAAACTTTTATTTCCCTAAAGAAAGTATAAATACAACGTATATTGAAAAATGATTTTAAGAAATCATTGGTTTGTTTATACCAGCATTCGATAAATAGCATCAACGATATAATGCATTTCTTCTCTAGTGATGTGTCCGTCATTATCGGCGTCATATAACTTAAATGTCCCTAAAAACGGAAGTCTTTATTGAGTTTATTTTGAGGAAATAATAGATTTTTTTACAATCGACTGTAATTTAAAGCAGTGACGGAGTTAATAATCTTCTTAACTCTTAGCTTTTTTCTAAAGGGTTTCTTTTAAATTTGTTCTGTTCTTAAAGTTTTGTAAAAGTTCTGATCACAATAGAACTCCGCTACTGTTGTTTAATCACTAATGACTCGCACACTAAGACTTTAGATTAAATGGAAGATCAATATCAGAAAACGCAATGAATTTTAGTTTTTTATTGACTGTTTCAGTTCAAACAGTCTTACTGTGCACTACATCTGGTTTACTTAAAATAGATTTAATCTAATTTAGATATTGTTATGATATTAAATAAATTTTTTACTGGAACATTAGGATTGAACATAAGCTATATCATGGCATTCACATAATCGAAAAGTGGATCATTTAATCAAATTTTATATGGCTTAAGAAGTGTTTCTATTCAAAAAACGTTTCTCACTTACAGTTTAATTTCTCATCTAAATTGCCTCTCGATGTGACGCTTAGAGCTCGTAAAAATTCATCGAATTGAATCGTGCCATCCTTAATTTTAAAAATATTTATTATAATAGAACGTATGTTATAATTAGAAATAAACGTTTTCGGTGTTAAACCCGATTTTACCACTAAATACCGCCGGAATCAGTGCGAGGCGTTTCGGTTTAAAACCGAAAAAGACCGCGAAGAAGAGTTAACTTTAATTAAAATAAAGTTAAAAACTTAAATTATTTGCTTTGCAAAGGTTTTTCTAAAATATTTCTAGGAAGGGATTACAGGGGAAATGTATTCCATTCATTTGCTTAAAGTTTAATTTTATAATCCCTTTGAGGTGTTTATGCTTTACTTTGAAAAACAATACGGTACACATTAAATTACCGGAAAAAACCGCCGAAAATAAAATTTTAATTTGACCGAAAACGTTTATCTCTAGTTATAATTTTTGAAAAGCCATACATTATTTTCATCAAACAATTTGAAAATTAAAGCGGTGAACTTTAAAGGGTCGCCGTTTGGAAAGAATAGTTTATAAATTCGTGTGAATCCCTGTTAATGAAGTTTTAAATATAAATAGTTATATCAAAAGTGAGAGTCGTCTCACCTGCTGTGTTAATAGTCCATTAGGACAATCCTCTATAAAGCTTTTATGCCATTGTCGTATTTCGTTTTCAGTAACTTTAGTAACAAATTTTTGTTTTAAAAGTTCTTTTAAATATAAATAGCATTTAGATCAACATTTTATTTACTTAATAAGTGATCTTCAACACTGCGCTTTAAGCTACGCTTGAAACTCAAGTTTTTAAAAAAGATGAAGAACACTAATATCGGTACTTATTACTGAAATATACAGAATTTATAATTTGAAATAAAAAATAAAATCTCCTCAAAAGGGGTTCACTCAAGGCGTTATTTTATGTTATTAACGATTATAGACTTTGTTAAAATTTATATTATTTGAATATAAAAAATTGTTAATATTCTTTACTCGGATCACTTTTAACAAAACTTTTGTAGCTATCCGTAGAGATGCATACTTTAAAAAGTTATGGGGACTAAGTATTGTAAACAGCTTTTCATAGAATACAAACTGTAAACACTAGCAAATAATAAGATTCTGTTTGAAGTGCTGAGATGTTGAGGTTTACTAACAATATAAAATTGAATACTTGTTCTCAGAATAATTATAAACTTTAGGCTCATTTCAATAGAAAAGATGCTTAAAATAAGAAAATTCTATTTTCAACTTAGTTATATTAAAATTCTGCGAAAAAATCATATTTTTTATGAAGTTTGTCAATAAGCTTATAAAAATATAATTTATTTAATAATTAAATTAAACAAAACAAGTTTATGCACAAACAGAATAAGCATTGTTTTGTTTAGAAAATAATTATAAACTGTTTGCTTTTAAAATCTTAATTCATTCCCTAATTTAATGGATGTCACTCAAGGAGATGTTAAGCTTATATAATTCATAAAGGAATACAGTATACTGTGCATAACGCATAACATGCCATGATATTTATTAATTAGGTACCAATATTACATTTAGTACGCAAAAAGTAACTGCAATTAATAATAAATTAGAAACTTGCAATTTAAAAAGTAAGATAAGCAGAATATTATAAATATAGTTTTAATTACTAATTATAATTTAAAGTATTAATTAATATCATACATGAAAGGAAATATAACATTTATGATAATTAAAATTATGCAAATAGTTAAAGGAATTATATTCTCATTCCATTCTTTTTAATGAAAAGTATGACAATACCTATAATTTTAAATCATTAGTTAATAAAAAAATATATCAATCTTTTTAATGAAAATCAGGTAACCATACAAGGTTTCAGTCATTCGAAGAATATTATTGGACTTACTTTAATCTTTTAGCCTGAGAAAGGTATACTTGTAAAGTCTTGTTATAACTTGGATTAAAAGCTTAAACAAGATCTCGATTACAATGATTAAGCATTTTATAAAGTAACTTATTACAGTAAAAGCTCGATATAACGAACCTCGATGTTACGAACCAAAAATTTTACCCCTTAAGGCAGGGGTCCCCAACCTTTTCTGTCAGAGAGCTACTTTCAAATTTAAAAATACTTCGTTCGCTACCACGAGGAACAAATTAATTGAAAAGAAAATGCAAAACTAGGTTGTAACAAACAAAAGTTGTATTTATTCAATAGTTAATGTTTAGGTTGT
>JAQGCH010003744.1:0-10080 GCA_034699485.1 Nanhermannia elegantula | reverse complement strand
TGTAAATACTTTAGTATACCAAGGATATGCTAATCCAGTTGTGAATGGTTATGGTGTGGGATACGGATTAGGTCTTGGATATGGAGTACCTGCTTTAGCATCAAACGTCATCGCATTGAAAAAATAAATTTGATTAGCCTTTGTTATGATTTAAAGATTTAATTTTTGTCAAAACATCAAAATCCCTTATTTTTTCTCATTTGTAAACAATGCTTCAATTGAGTAAATAAATTACTGAGTTTTTGAACATTTCAATAGTGAATTATGTTATTTCGAGAATGAAAATAATATTTAGAAATCATTTATTAGATTAAATTATTTGATTGGATATTAAATTCAAAAGTTGAAGTTATGAAACAATTAATGACTGTGCAAAACATTTTCAAATTAACTTTAATATCAGTTATTTATTTGTATATAATGATAGCTCTCTAACTCGATTGGGTATTTAGAACCCTAATTACTTATTACCTAGACTTTCACATAAGTTACAAAAGTGCTTTATATCAGCTTTAATTGCATTATATGCTTACACTAAGATTGCTATACTATAGGACAACTTTTTTAATACTATATTCTTTGAGTTCTAACTATAATTCATAAAAATTGTTTTGAGTAAAATTAAAAATAAGTCATTCAAGTGCTTTAAACAAAATTGCTCGTTCATAAGTGTATAATAATTATCGTGTCTCTCAAGAAAAGTTTTACAACTGAATCTGGAAGATGAAAAAAAACTTATGTTTATCAGATCGAAAATTATTATTTTGTTTAATAACTTAAAATTATATCGATTTTAGAGGAGCAATAGAGCGTTAAATTGAGGAAATATTTCGTATTACTAATAAAAATATCGTTTTATTCTAAAAGTACTTATTTATAATTATCAGAAATGTTAAGGAAGAAAAGGTACAATTTATATAATTTAGTAAATAATCTAATTATTGGTTAAAATTGTTAGATGTGATGTTTGTTTTTATTATGCAATGTAACAATAGGACACTGATATTTTTTACAATACAAGGTTATTATAATTAGTATATAGTGTTGTCATATCTTTAGATAATGCTATAATAATTGATTTCCTATATTTTCTAACTTTTCTGATTTTAAAATAGCTATAATTACTTCAGAATTAACTAAAAGTCGACAATAGAGAAAATAATTGGATTACAAAACTAAAAGTCTAAACATTTAGCAAAACTTACTTTTTGTTTGAATAGTTGGTACGTTTTATTGATGAAAAACTAAATTCCTGATCTCACTCATTTGCTGTCATTTGTGGTCAAATGATGTTGTGCTGGCTTTTTATTTTATTATTATATACCATTTATGTTAATTGTCATAATAGGTTTGGTCCTATTGATAATTGCAGTTAGTATTCAAAGAGAAAATAACTTATTGTAGGGTTGCTTTCATTTACTTTATATTATAGGATCGCAAGACTGTATTAATCATATTTATGGTGAATGTCTTCATCAAACAGTTTTCAGTGAAGAAGAGATAGAAAACGCCCGGATTTATATTCAAAATAGGTTTTATGGTACAAATCCAGTAAAGCCCGCCTGTAAGCGATTGCATGTCAGGAAAGATATCAAATGTTTGACTGCAAGAGAGTTGACTGATTTGATTGATGTGTTTAAAGAACTTTATAAAAATAGAGTTATGGACACATTTTCAATAATTCACGCGACTTATTGGCCATCAGTTCATAAGTTTTCTGAAGCCATTCCTTGGCATCGATGGCATATTAATGAGTTAGAAAAAGAAATGAGAAAAATTAATCCGAGAGTTACAATGCCTTATTGGGTAAGTTAAGTGTTATTTAAATTAACTTTTCATTAATAATGTCGTTCACATAAAATATATATATAAAAAATTCGTATTTCAAGGAATATATAAGTGATTTTGCAGCGCCTGAAAAAAGTATGATATGGAATTATTTCGGACACGCGGGTAATCCGGCAAATGATTTCTGTGTACCCGATGGGCCGTTCGCTCACCAAAAAGTCAATTTTCCAGAACCTCACTGTTTAAGACGTCAATGGAATAGCAACAAAACAATTCCAGTGTGGGAACCACCAGAATGGGTGACATCACTCACTCAAACTTCTAAAACATGGGCCCAATTCGCCAGTTTGCTGGGAAATTCGGCTCACTTTAAAACACATTTATCTGTCGGTGGATTTGAAGGCGATATGAGTATTATATTTGCAACTAATGAGTAATAATATAAATATCTGTTTAAGACACCAAATATTTAACTTTAAAACTTTTTCAGTCCTATTTTCTATGTATTTCATGAACATGTGGCCGATTATGCGATTCTTAAATGGCAATTAAGCAATGATCAAAACTTGGTTCCTCACAGTTTCAATGAGGGCTCAAAATATAATTGGAGAACAGAAGAGATTACTCGCGCAGATATTGAAAGAGATTTTTTCACTTATTATAATTCTATAAGAGTTAAGGAGTCATTTCAAATAGGATTTGGAGAAATGTGTTATATTCACGACCAACTCATTAAACCGATCAATGATATCATTCATAATAGAAGACCACAGCTTCCAAATGTTATTAATAGTCTGAAAAAATCATTGCCATACAAACTATTTGCTAAATATTACCCAAAATTTGCTTCAAATTCTGCCACTTTTTTCGACTATTTTTTGCCTGACGTCAGGATTAATTATAAGAATAGTAAATGCGGAGAAATGCCTATAGCCTTAGCATATAATTCAACCCCGAATGGGAGACGACAACTGTATAAATTCAAATCTGATGCTTATATTGATGTAACGCCTGATGTTTTTGAAGCAGAAGATGAATATTACAGTTTCATGAAAGATCTGCGATCGTATCAGTATTGTTCGCCTTACTTATGCCCACAATGAATAATACAAGAGTTTATTGAAAAGTTCTAATTTCTTTAACTCTAATTCATTTAATGTTCAAATTAATTAATATAAATTTTTATTCTTTTTAATCTCACATAAAAATAATATTTGTATAATTGAATAAAACAACATTAAATAGTGATAATTAAATTGAAATTTTAAATTTGTTTCAATTTATCTCAGCTAAAATTCGTAGACAAAGCAATTACAAGCATTCGTAAGACAATTCGTAATTAACTGGACAGAGCCAACTGGGTATTAGTGACTTTGCTCATTAATAATGCTCATTTAACTTTATGTAATGTAATGCAATGATTTGCACGGTTTGTATGGTTAGCACATCCATAAAGTGAATCTATAAGTATGGAATTAATTCCGACCTCCATTCAATTCATTGTTTTTAGGTGTCATCTTTAAAGTTAACTGTTTCTAACATTTATTTCTTTGTTTAAATCAAATTTTTAAATAAAAATTGAAGTTCAAGCAAAGAAAAGACTTTAAGAAAACTTTTTAAGAAATTTTGTAATATTTATATCACTCATCTTTGAAATGAACAAAACTTTGAGTCGTAATTTTGATCATTTTAATCATTTTAATCTATTCGGAGAAATGGTTTTCGGGGGATTGTCCACCACCCATAATAAGTACTAAACTAAAGGGTTTATAAGGTATGAATCATAACTAGGATGTTCTATTTATAATATTATGTATTTACACTTATTTTACAACTGTAAATTGAACTTTGAACTTTGAACTTTATTGAAACTCTTTTATTATACATATAACTAACTTTATTATAACGTTAAACATTTTTTCTAACAGACCATAAAATCATATATAAAATTAGGCAATAATTGTATTTGAAAAACTATCCAAAACTGCTTGTCTCGAGACAAGAGGCAAATCATTATATTATATAAGTTACGTGTATACGTATATTATATGTATATACAGGAAGACGGACTCGTTATGGGTTCAAAATTAGCTCCAATTTTAGCCAATTTTTACATGAAATTCTTTTTCGAATTAACACAAAGTTTCAAAGAAAAGCCTAAATGTTTGTTCATTTATGTCGATGATTGTTGAGGTCTTTGAAACTCAAAATCTGGTGATTTTAATAATTATCTACAAAAAATTAATAATTTGCGACCAAAAAACATAAAGTTTAAAGTGGAATATGAAGTAAATAAAAAGATTCCTTTTTTAGACTTATATTTAACGAGAAATAACGAAAGTATCAGTTATGAAATTTATAGAAAACCAACGAATGTTAACAGATATTTGAATTATAACTCAAATCACAGCATTAATTCAAAAAATAGCTGTTATTGATAGCCAAATAAGACGAGCTATGATTTTAAAAGGTCCAGATTTTGAAAAAGAAATGTAGGCGCAAAGCCATAAAAATTGGCTGAAAGGTTAAATCTATAGTACTTATTGAAAGAAATCGGAAAATTAAAAAATTTTTGAGATACGCCTATCCGTTCGCGAGATACGCCTACTTTTGTAAATTTCACGTGATTGTTGTTGCTGAGTGGGTGGAGCTTCGTAAAAATCATATGATATGTCAGTTAGCTAGTACTCGACGAGATGATTCAAACGGTGCCAAAATTATCTATGCCTTCCGGTTCAAAGAATATTTCAATTTTACTAAAACTGGTGTCAAACTTTTACTCACTACAGAAGCAAAATCAGATAAAGTTTGACACACGAGAACTTTGTAATGAAATTTATATAATTTGAAAAATTTAGTGTCAAAGTACCCAAAAACATTGAAATCAATTCAGACTATTATTTGAAATATGCTTTGAAGCCAATTTATCAGCAGATCATTAATACCTATCAGAAGAATTGTCACAAACATATTGACGAGCTTTGGAAAGTTACGAGACAGAAGTGGGTTAAACTTTCGAGGAAAAAAAGTCTGACCTTTACTGATTTAAATGAAAGTTAGTTTAAAGTTATCAAATGAATATTTTTTATTATTATATATCGATTATTATTCCATTAAAGTTTATAAAACAAACCTTTAATGTCGAATACTTTAGATTCTCATATTTATGAATAAATTTAAATAATTACCAAACTTTGCACTCACTTCAAACACATTTTCAGAAAGTTTTCATTTCAATATATTTTTGCAATAATTCATTTAAATTAAACTCAATTTCAAATATAAAGAAGAGTATAAATGCATGAAAATTAAGAAAGTGGTCAGTTTTAAGCAGTACAAGAGTTTTAATAACACCTGTATTTGAATAGTAGCAGAACTTATGTTTGAATTTTGCTGATATAATTGTATACTCTGTTGTATACTAATAACTCTTTAGTATATTAATTATTGTGTGTAATATCTATTGACAGGTCTATTGATCTCAAGTAATCGATGTACACTTTATCCATATTATCGATTTCTTTATTATGTGCGATACCATTATCGAAATCAGCTCCGGCTAAAGCTAACTGTTTTCAATTGATAAAAGCTGTTGAAAGCGCTGGAGGTAAGCGTTTAAATGATGTACTTTGTAATCAAAGTATTTAATAAAGTTATAGAACTTATTGTCCATAAGTTATTAATATTCTTTTGAATGATGGAACTAAAAGAACACAAATCTAAACTTATGAATACATAAAAAGAATAAAAAGTACAGTCCTATAAATTTGAAATGAGAAAAATTGATCTCTAAGATTGTAAAGGTTTGGCGTTAATGGCTTTACAAGAGTTTAACTGAACTCTTTTGACTAAATATTGATTTGGTGTCAGGTTTTTTCGCTTTTTATTAATTCTGTTAGAATTGGAGTTTTATTAATAAGAAGATCCGAACAGACCTAAAATGGACCCGATCTTCATATGCTTTTCAGGACCCGGCGTTAACCTTTGGTGAACCACAAATTCAATAGATTTTCAAAACAATAAATGTTTAATATAAATAAACAAAATGTCAATTCTATGAAAAAGTATGTTTTGATTCTCAATTTATATTATATGCATTTGTGAAAATCAATCTACTGAATCATGAAATAAGCTTTAATATAAACTAACTTTTAGCTTGCATATTTTGTATATTTTAGGCATAATTTTAAATAAATGCATATTTTGGCAGCTTTTCAAAATTATTACATATTTTCTAGTTTTAATCAATTTCAAATCATCGTGTTGTTAATTCCCCAATTGTTTTTTGGATAATTATTCAAAAATCAGAGGATTTTCCATGATTTCATGCTGTGCAGGAAATGACACCATCAGAAGCAGTAAAAATACATCATACGTTACTCTTTTGTCAATAACAAATTTTTTCTTTCGGCAAATTATATGTGTATTTTTTTAATTATTTCTAAATTGAATTAATTTTAAAAGTTAAAATTTTTTTAGTTTTTACCAAAATAAAAAAAAATAAATTTCATCTTAATTTTATTTGCATATTTTGGGGGGTTTCGTGCATATTTACATGCATATTCAGCAAAAATAAATACACATTTTCCACATCCCTAGTTATGGTTTACAAGCATTAGAATACTACTGAAATAATATAAAGTTATAAAAAATTATCGATTTGTTAAAGTTATGTATATTTATAATTTAGTAAATTAACACTAATGTAATGCACTCGATCATTAACCTCACAACCTGACAAACACTCACCCCACTCAATGAGTTAGTGGGGTGAGTGTTTGTCAGGTATGGATTCAGGTACTGAACCCTTTAGTTTAGTTATTAAACTCAAATAATTAATAAGTTTAATAATAAAGCTATTAATTGAATAAATACTAAAGTTTATTCAAAATTATATTAAACTTATTAAAATTTTTAGATTTTACGTAAGACTGTCCTCTTATTCCTAATATTTTCAAATAAAGTGATGCCAAGCTTTAGTTTTAACTAATAGTTGCGGATGTGGTTACAGCATAATAAAGAGTTACTTCAATGGATAGCATTCTTATTAATATGAATGGTTTGAAATTACTGGTACTTTATATTTTCTGTTCCTGTATTAGATTTATTAATGATAAAAAATTATTAAAGTCTCAGTTAAATTATATGTTAAATTCATTTCAAGATATGGAAAGTATGACAAAAATAAATGGAATATTTGTTGGACCTCTACTTAAACTTTATGAGAACTATCTGCTCAAGAAGGGATTCGATTCAAGAAAAGTTGAAAATACGATCCATTCCTTCCTATCTATAGCTTACACTTCGATTCAGTCAAAAGCATTCGTTATAATAGTGATCAGTTTTGAATATATTACTGTTTCTTTGGCTCTAATTTTTATATCAATGTTTAAGTTATTTTATTATTTATTAAACAACAAATAAATGAAAATATGTAAGAATGTTATTAAATTCGATTAAATTAAAGTAAAAATTATTTTTAATCAAAATAATTTTTTAGATTTTTATCGAAAATATTTTGGGTTTTGTTAACTTTTTCTTGATTTAAATGTGAATGAAAATAGTAATAATTTTTCATAAAGTTGTGTTACTTAAGAAATCTAAAATTTTATTATAATAAGTAATAATTTTGTTTATTTTGTATTTTTTACTACATCTTAGATTCACGTAATATATGAGATGATCGGAAGTAAGACTTCAATTATTTTTAGCGCATTATAAGCTCATAACTCACTTATAAGTTAGAATTGTGGAAAAAGTCGAAAAGCTTTGTTTCTCGCCTGTAAATAATGAATATCGAGTTCCTTTTTTACTAAAAATAATTTACTAAACAAAGCTCAATATCTTAATTCAATTGAATTACTCTCAAACATATTTATCTTAATAAAACCCACAACATATCCTGTATTTCTGTGTGTTTTAAAAATAAATGAATTTGATCCGCATTTTCTGAAAAATGAGAGTTTGTTTTACATTAGCATAAAAGTCAAGAAATAGAATCTTTAGATAAACTATTTCCTTATATAAACTCACATTAAGCCCAACACAATAGAACACAAATGCGCACTGTCTCTCAATCGTATTCAAAGGCTTATCAATAGATTTTTTTCAATGTTCATTACTGTTGAATCGCTATAAAAGTTTGAAAGAGAATAACGTTCACTTTGAAAACTTATTTAAAATAATAAAACGGCTGATATATTAATAACAGATTAATAAGTTTTTGAACATATATAAGCTTATATTCGGTCATGTATTCAATAATATTCTCATCGATAACTTTGTTTCTCACTATATCATACTCTCATAGCTATCCAACTAAAGAGGATTGCTTTGAATTTTGGAGTTCTGTAGAACTGTCGGGAGGTAAGCATTATAGTTCACTGTTATTAATATTACATAAAACATTATATTTTCTTCAGTTAACTCCTTTCATGAGATCTCAACTTTGAATTGGAGTTAGATTTTTACATATTTTGCCCCATATGTTGACGTGCGCTAATGCTGTGGGTCTAGGGTTTGCTTGGAAACAAAGAATATGCAATCGACGGTACATAAACAGCCAAAAAAGTGCAGTGGCGCGAGTTTTTTTGTATAATGCTTTCCTATTTAATAAACTAATTATAGTACAGATATTCATAACCCATAACTTTCAAAATGCCTTAATCAGGAAAATAAAATTGAAGGACTCAACTTTGCTGTTGAGGATCAAATATTTTTAGAAATAAACCCTAAAATTGAAGTTATATTTTCCGATATTTTACATTTTCAAAAATATTAACTTTTTGCTCATATTTTTATACAAAATAATAAATGTTTAACTTTTCTTAAAAAAGGTGATTTAGAAACTTTTTCGACATTGAATGGATTGGCTTATGATGCAGTGCTTACACTTTATGAGAACTGTCTTCAGGCTCAAGAAGGGATTCGTTACAAAAGATTTCGGAATAACAATAAGAGTATATCAACGCAATAAACTTTAATGAATTTGTGTTAAATTTAAAACATCAATCAATTATTGTTTAAATGTTCAAAATACTCTATTTTTAAAAGTTTTGTTAAATTATTTATTTATTTATTTATTAAAAACTTAAAGTTTGACTCCCATTATATTCAGGTTATTATTAATATACTCTTAAAAATAAAACCAAATTATTAACGCTCTTATTAACGCTCTATTTCTTAAGAAGCGTTCTATAAAAGAAAATTAGTTTATTCTTATTAAGAATTTTAAGCAATTAAATTAAGTTTGAGTCAAGTCTAATATTGTATTTGAAAATTAATATTTACGATAAGAACAAATAAGTCAACAATTATGCTGAAAATTTTATTTAAATGTGAATTAAGTAACTAAAGTAATAAAAATACAATTAAAGTTACAGTAATACAGAATTGAGAGAATTTGCACAAACAATGAGATTGATCCAAATGAAGTCTTAATCTATTTCCTCTTTAAAATATCATAAACCAGATAAGGGTTATAAGAGCCAATCGGAACTCGTGGTACATTGTATTCTCGGCCAAACTGCTGTATTCCACTATATAAACTGTTACCGCCATAACCATTCAATGGATAATTGTTGAAGCCATAGATATCATATAAAATCTGTGCCATTGATACCGAGAATAAGGCGAACAATGCGATTGTGATCTGCAAATGAATATTAGAATAGAATATAAATTATATATATAATGTTTAATTCATATTTAATAGATTTTTGAAATGATTTCTGAAACTTTCTTATTATATTACTTAAAACTTATATTAATTCTATTAAGAAATATTTGAAAAAGTTTGAATTCTTAATTAACTAATTGAAAAATTGGAAATTTTTAGATATTTATACAGAAAATGAAAGTAAACTTTAACTCTAAATTTAAAAATTTCTCTAATTTTTTTAAAAACAATAATAAAAACTCACCAAAAGTTTCATTTTGTCAGTAAATGAGTGTTTGCTTTTACAAAATAATACAGTCAATTGATTCAAATAGAAATAACTATTTTGGTCTTAATTTTGATGCTTTTTATACTAAATCCTTTCCCAAAATGAACTCTAACTTAGAAGTGGAAAGCCGTTGACACATACTCATAGACAGGGAATTCCTGAATAATAATTAGTTAGAAATAAATTCTTAAGATAAATTTATTTATTTCAATGTTTCATAAAATACATATACAGTTAAACCCATTTATAACGAACAGGTTGGGACAGCAAAAAGCGTTCGTTATAAGTGTACCCATTGATATACAGGTATATATGTTCGGTCCAAACGATATGCTTCGTTATAAGC
>JAQGCH010003743.1:0-10081 GCA_034699485.1 Nanhermannia elegantula | reverse complement strand
GTTTTTGTATTACAAAATACAGTAATACCTCGATATAGTGAACCTCCATATAGTGAATCCCCTTTATAGTGAACACATGGTCCCGGCACCCTTACTATAGATCTAATTCAAAATTACCTCTTTATAGTGAAACCTCTACAGGGTCTATAAGGGTCTTTATAGGGTCTACAGCTAAGTACTGTATACTATTTCCATTTTTTAATGGACAAAATTACCTTAGAAAAGACACCGGAAGACTCTTGAATTCACCATCTTTTTTAAACAGGATCTGCAGCAGAGAACCGCTTTATTCCGCCTCAAGTTCTGGGCAGCGGTATCCGGACAAGTCGGCGCATGTTCAAATCGTTAGGTTAGGTGAGGTTAGCGCCTATTTGTCCGGCATAAAATGGAAACTGCTGCTTCTAGCAAACTGCTGTTACAAGCTAATACACGTTAACAACTAACCTCGTTACTGATATAACTGCTCTCAAAACAAGTGTTAAATTTGGAGTAGGAACATGAAACAATAATTAAATTTGTAATTAAAATATTTATTAAACACATGATAAAAAGTTATATTGTATATCACAGCAAATCATTAAATAGTTGAAGAGGCGTTTTGCTATTTACTGCTTGTGAACGAATAAAATTTTCCATTCATTTTTTAAAACACAACATATTTGAAAATATTTAAGTTTTTATTTGTTTTTGAATTGAGCGAAAATGAATATTATTTGTGTTTTATTTATTTCTTCTTAAACTGAGAATTGAATAAATTTAAAAGAATAAGTTATTATTTGCTTAACCCTTCGTTACAACGATGGATTAAATTACATATGTATGTCAATGGGGTGTGGGATAAAATTTTACCCCATACATATAACGAAGGATTAATTGAAGCCCTTTGCGAATAAACTGCATATCTCAGGCAACGCATATACTGGATAACTAAATGCTAAACCCTTTCATAGAGGTGTTATGTATTTAGTTATCCAGTCTATGCGTCAACAAAGATGTGCAGTTTATTCGCAAAGACCTTCAATTATTGATTTCAATTTGACAAATGGCATAATTAGTATTATAATCAGCATTTAAAGGTTTATTTGTAACCCATTTACCAAACACTTGATTATTGCCCACAACAACAAATAAATGATCGCAACCATCGCAATCTTCAGGTTCACCAGATTCCCAGTTAGTATAAGAGAATTCATTCCCACTATTAATCCATTTCCACTTTCCCGAAGAATCTTTGCGACCATTAATCCAAAACCATTCTAAACCATGACCAAAAGGTTCCCCAATTTCTCTCATAAAGGATTCAAACATTGATTGTTTTGATTGTGATTGTAATTCAACTATATTTGCGTTTAATTTTGCGCAGTAACTGACAGCTTCTTCGAAATGCATCCTATCATATCCTCCCTTTTCATTCAATGGAATTATAAATAACTTTTGTTTTCCGTCGTCGTCAATAAATCTTTTTGAATAATTAAATTTATTAAGTAATTGACTGTTTTTGCACGCATTCAACTCTTTGATAGTATTATTCAATAGAATATCTTTTTCATTTAACTTTTTAATCAAATCAGATACTGTCGGTCTCTTCTGACAGACCACTAAATTCATTTTATTACAGACCGCGTCAACCCATTTACCTCTTTGGTTAGTCTCACCTGAAATCTCAGCGCAATTGTTATTACTTGTATTACTGGGACTCCCATTCGCCCAATTAGTATAAAGTGAGTCAGAATTATCACTCCATTGAAAGCTATTTTGTGTCTTCTTCAGTCCAATCCATATGTTTTGATTTATTTTATGTGTTTTATACAAAAACTCTTCAATAAATTCCTGTTCTTCTTTTGAATTTATTGAAAGCAAAACTGAGTTTTCTGTTTGTAGACAAGCGTTAACTGAATCCTCAAAATTGAGAAATTTTTTTTCGTCAAGAATTAAAAGACATTTTTGATCTTTATTTTGCGTCCAATTTCCACATATTGAAGAGTCAGTAGAAACAATAGAAACTGAAATAAAAATTTTTAATATTATTCGAAATAAATAATTAAATAATTACCAAATATTGAAAATATAATAAACTTTTTTATTAAGCTTTTGTGGAAAATATGCATTTTCTCTTTAAATGGCATAAAATATGTTTCATTTAGTTACACAAAAAATCGATTATAAAAGTAATTTACAAGTGTTACGTATCCGCACAAATGTCATTTTCTCATATATTTTACTTCTTAATTAAAAACAAATTCAAGGATTTGTAAGATAAAAGATGTTTTTATAAAATTATGTTATTTTATTGATAATAGCTTTGCCAACAGTACCGGAATAGCTGGCACATTGCTGGCACTGTACCTTAATATACTGATCGAATGAATGTGTCCTTCCTTGACATACAAATGTCCTGGAAAAGGCGTAAGAAGTACTTTTGGTACTTTGGATTATAGAATTTTTAAATCATAATCAAATATATGACATAAAAATAATTATAAGTATACTTTAAAATGTTAAACAAAAAAAAATTTACAAAGTTTATAATTACTCTTGATTAAAATTGTATAGAAATGTGTTCATTTTCGACAAGTTATTTAGTCTTGTCGGGAGTTGGACGGCTTATCGACAGCCGGTTTATCGACACCCAGCTTATCGACAGCCAGTTTATCGACAAATACAGTTTATCGACAAGTACAGTTTATTAACAAATACTTTATGGAAATTAGACTTTCTACAAAATAATACAGTAATACAAAATAAAGAATATAACAATGCCTTTATTAATATTTATACAGACTTATTTATATATTTAAAACTTATTATCTATTGCTTAAAATATATAGTGATTTAACACATTTTATAAATTTAGAAAAAATGTTGCTTAACAACGGGACCCACTCACATAGGTGACCTCAATAGGTTCGATAACCTAAGAGCCTGAACCTCTGCGCTTAGCTTAATCAAGTCCTATATTCTGTGAATCAGCTTTTCATATATTTGATAAAAATTTTTATATTTTACGGGTTTCAGATTTATATTTAATTTATTAAGTTACGAAGTAACTGGTGCCGCTAGTAATGGATAATTTAAACTAATGGTTACTGAACAGCAAAAGATGAGCTCGAGCTTGAGCATGAGCTTGTTTCAGCTCGAGTGTTTCAAAATAAGCTCAAACTCAATAAAATGTTAGAGAAGCTCAGGTCTAGCTCATAACAGTGAGCTTAAGTGAGCTTATCTTATAAAATAAAACAGTTACTAATGATAAACATAGGCTCGAAAACTTGAAGCCTGGCTGGATGAACCTGGCGAATCTAAACACCAAAACTTTAAAACCAGAGCCTGAGCACGGCTCGTAAACGTATGAGCCCTTTTATATACAAGACCTGCAAAAGATTAACTTTTCATGTGATGCTGGGCTCACATCTCATTTGACCTGAATATCAATTAACTTCAATTATTTTCTTAATACAAAAACAAACATATTTATAGCTTTTATCTATAAGAGTTCTGGTGAAAAGCCTTGAGTTATGAGGCTGTAGTCCATTATGTTTGAGTGATTTTTTTTATCAATGCCTCAGAGTAAAGTATCTTTTAGTGTTGGCCTAACCCTGAGATGAGTTGTCCAAGCTTTAAACTTACTCTAAATTTGTTAACTAGAGTCAAGTGTTAAGTTTTGGAAAACAAATCTCAGGGTTAGGCCAACACTAAAAAAACTTTACTCTAAGACAGTGCTAAACATCACCCAAACATAATGGACTACAGCCTCACTAAAAATATTTTGAACAAAAATTTTATGAAATGAGAAGAAATTGAAATTATGAAATTCCCATTAATTTTCTAATATGTCGCTGAATTTCATATCTTGATTATTGTCAAATAAGAAGTTATTCTGAAATCAAATCAGTACATATTTATGTTACACCTGGTATGTAAGGAAGTGTCTTTTACCACATTTGGGGGCAAACCCTGTTAAATTTGGTCCTGGACTAAGTTTACAATGGAACATATGTATAATTTAATGATAAGTTTTGTTTAAAATTTTAAGATTAATTTAATGCAGTTTCAGAAATTATTTCGTTTATTTATTATAGTAAAAGAGTGTTATACATTTCATGAAAGTTAAAATTTAGGGATCAATCCTATTATTTAAACTAATTTAAAGGAATTCAAGAACGAAAATCCACTGTAAATTAATTACAAGAATTAATTCTAGTTTTTATAGAAGTTTATTGCATAATAATTTAGAAAACTATTTAGCTAATGATCGAAAAAGTTTTAAAATTTATTATTAAAAAATTGCTTTTCAATTACTTTTTCTAAATATTAAAATTATATTATTTTGCTAAATACACAAAAACAGATAAAAATTATAAATTTATCCATTATTAAAATTATATAATATATTTTCTTATTTTATAACAAATAAATCCTATATAAGAATCGATAATTTTTCAAAAATCACATAAAACTCGTCTCTTCAATTTTTTTGCCCAGATTTGCGTCCGTCAATACTTGGTTACCCTATCCCTTACTAACCCCTTGGAAATGTCTGCACATTAGTATTTTGGAGCAAATGGAGAAAATATCGGAGAAAATTTCATAACTCTGCCAGTTTTATAATTAATTGTGCCATCTTCATCGTATCTTTTTATATTGCCTTGCCCAGCCCAGTTGTGGCATCCTGGATTGCCTAAATTAGTCCATTCTCCTTTTCCAGAAAATAACCAAATACCATATGTTGATTTAAATGCATTAATATTACTATAATGTACAACTTCTTCTGGTGGAACACTTAATGTAGCTTGCTCGTTAGACAAGTTGAAAATCATAACATTGAACCTATACCCCGTAATTTGGGTAATAGTGTGAAGAAGGTTTCTTACAAACGCATCTGGGGAGTCTCCCAGAAATTTTTCACAGAACTCTCCAATTTAACTATTAATTCCAATTGTATCTTTTTGTGGATTAACTACGATTCCGAATGTAGTAGCTGCCATTCCTACTGTATTAACACCTTTAAGAATAAAGTTTTAAAATGATTTATTATAAAACTTTAAATTATTTACTAGTATATAGATTATTCATTTATATCCCGCCTTTCTGACTCATAGGTATTAAAGCGGTTTATGTCAGATTAGGATAGTGTGAATCACATTTACTGTGAAACACTCAACTATCTCCAGCTAATCTGCAGCCCTGTTAAGAGTAATAAAGAACTCTAAGTTGGACTGCTTAGTCTATGCTAGCATTGGAAAACTTTTTTGGTATACAGTTAGACTCGAACCCACAGCCAATTAGTGAACTGTGTGAACTTTTGACTCAATGAGCCAGTGCCTAGACCATTAAGCCATTCAGCCAGCCTTACTAGTACAATTTTATTCAATAAATTATATTTATTAAATATAATTATTTTTATATAACATAAAATTTATAATTATAAGTGTCATAAATTGCAATTATTTATTTATTCAATTTACCACAAATTTCATTATATTTGATTATTTATTATAAATATTATTTAAAATTACAAACGCTGTCATTTAATTTTAAAACTTTAAAAATAAAAATTTAAGTTCATTTGAAAGAGAATTTGATTAATCAATTGATTTTATAATTTAATATAAAAATTGCAAAAAATATCATATAGAATGTGTTACTCAATAAATGCTGGTCTCAATAAAGAATTTTAAGATTTAGCCCCCTATTAAAAAATGTTGAGATAATAAGCTACAGTTAAACTCGTTTATAATGATCAGCAGCGCCGTAACCAGGATTTTCTGCTTTGGGGCTAAACATAGGAAACCTCAAAATATAGTAATTTTTAAAAAATGCTACAGACCTACACTTAACTGTTCAAAAATATTTGGGGAGGGGGCTATAGCACCCTTAGTTCCATAGGTAGTTACGGCAGTGATGATCAGGCTGTGCAGATAAAACCGTTAATTATAAGCGGGAATTGTGTAAGGTGTTTTCATTGAGGTATGGATTCAAAAACACAATTTATACAAATTTTTAATTTAATCTCTAAAGAAAGCATTGCTATCATTGCTATTATACCAGATTTGAGAAAAAATAGATACTTATAAAAGAATATATTACATTATTTTATATTAATCTCTTATATCCCTTATTCTTTGTAAACATTCTTATTTCAAGTATTGTAACCCTTAATGCAAATAAAAACATAAAGATATAGCATATTAAATATGGAAAACTTCAGGCTCTTTATAAAATTTTTTTAACAAAAAGTCTATTAGTCGTTAAAATATTTGACAAATTGATACGACTTTACAGAGTATAATAAATAAAATTATAACTAAATAATGAAATGAAAGAAGAAAGCGATCACTCAATAGAGAGTTAAAACCAGTTCTCAGTATTGACTTTAAATACACTAAAACATTAGCATTAGTTTCAAGGGTTGAGTAACTATTTCAATGTGTGGGTAATCTTCGATTGTGCCCACACTTTATTAATTTATGTCTTAATAACTATTAATTATTTCAAATAATTATAAAAATATATAAATCCTTTAAAGGAAACAAAATTAAACTCAAAATCAATTGACTGAAAAATATATCAAAAACGTGTTGAGAAATGATTTGAAGAAAGAAATAATTTACTGCACAAAAGTTTCTCTATTTTAATTCAATTCAAAATATGATTTAAGAAAATGTTGAATTTTATCTAATATTTATGTGAAAGAACCGAACACTCATTTATTCAAATCATATAATATATAGCATTGATAGCAATTCAATGAATTACTCTTTTAGTAGTCAGCTACGACTTTAATACAGTCAATGATAAGACAGAATAGCGAAAAAAATTTTCGACTATTTGAATGCCTTTTGATATCATATAATAATTCTTGTTAGCAATAAATAAGTAAAGGTTCACAAATATTTCGTACCTTTGATTGAAAATTAACTGATTTATTACGTGAAACAATTAACAAAACCAACAGATCGTATGAATTATATAACAGTGCAAAAGGTTAGAAAAACTTTTTATAGACTTTTTAGTATATAATAAATTAAAAGTAAAACTGCATATAAGTATTTAGGAATTGCTATCAAACCAAATAAAGCATTAAAATTAGTGCTAACTTTAGTATAAACGATGTATAAAATACACACAAGGACAACAAGTGAAGTGCCCTAACACCCACTAATTACCTTGTATTAACTAGGAAGTAAACAGACTCATCTGAAAATGAGATAGAGTTTTAGTTATTATTCTATTTCTATAACAAAAATAAAGTAACTTTAATAAATATAAAATTTCGGCATCTTGGCTTTGCTTAGGTGAAATTTTTCATTTTTAAAAATTTATTATTAACTGCTATATTCTGAATAACTCCCGACGGATCTGACCAATCACCGTATGTTATACCATGATTGATTCAGCTGAGTAAATTAAACGAAGCTGGGTTGCAAAATTGCCGCAATTTACTCTAGTAGGAGTAAATTTCAATGAGATTTACTCAAATATGCTGAAAAGTACTTTTATATGCAAAATTTAAAAGCAAACAAATTATTGGCTATAATAGCAATCAATAACTACCTCTGTATCGCTGCCAGATTTTCGATTGATAGCTGTTTACTGCATATATTCGTATTTTAAAATTATACCTGAGATTATATTTACAATTGCCATAATTTTTTGCAATTAACTCTTGAAGAGTAAATTTCTATGTAGTTTACGTTTTGTAACGCAGGTTTAGGTGAAATTTTTTAAAAAGCAAATTCTAAATGCCTAAGTGTGATTTACTGTAAATAAACATTAGTTCTTATTAACACAGGTTTTTTTTATTGACAAAGACTTTAACATTTATCACAAATACATTTGAATCAATATTTACTTAACGAATCACATTTTACCCATTTTTTGTTATTTTACGTCATAATTGTAATAAACAGTAGTAATAACACACAGATATATCTTTCAACAAAGGATATACATGTAATAAAGTAACGGTAATTATGCATTTGGTACTATAATAAAATAGTGGAACAACAATAAATCAATCCATGAAATTGCTCGGTTAAGTATTATTTTGTAAATAATTGTAAATTAATTAAATTTCACTATTTTTTATTCAAAGAAAAAAATGTTTTAATATATTGAAATAACATTGAAAACAAAATAACAGTCCAGCAGAGGACTAGAGCCCCAGGTCTTTCGATGGCTAACAATAATTATTATGAAAATAAATTGCGCCAACACAAAAATTATCGATTCTGTCATTCATTGTTTTTATTAGAATTCTCTTTCGGATCCTCTTTATAAACATCAGTTAACTGAAAGTTTGGAGCAGTTTTAATGTCAAAGCTTTTTCTTCCTGCATATTTGATAGCTTGCTCGTCAACAATACTTCTATTCTGTTGAGACTTCGCACTTTCGCCGGACTCTTTAAATAATGTACCTTTAGATGACATAATCTATAATAAATGAAAATTAAATCAATTAACTAATAAGCACATTTTTGTTATAAGAATAATTGTGTTACTTGTATTATATTTTGCAGATATTGTGTTCAACAGTAAATCCAATATAAATTGAGTAACAAAGATAACACAGCACATATATATGCAATTTCCTTGATATATACTTGGATTTATGCCAGTATAATGTGAAATAGTCTTAAGTATATTTTACCTTAAACTTACATAAAGTTAAAACCGGATTTTAGACTAATATACAGCGAATGTTTTTAAGGTAAACCTGCGTCATAACAATTGCTGTTCAAGGATCGAGACTAAGTCTGACAAAATTTTAAGAAACTGATCCTCTTAGCTGATTGTCACGCCATCGAGTCTAACCTTGTTATGATGTTGTGATTTTATTTAAATAATACAATTTTATTAATTGAAATTTAAATTTTATATAAAATCTATGGTATGACATATTTTAGCATAGTTTCAGAACATACGCTCCAGGTTTTAACGCTTTTAAATACAGTTAAAAAAATATTAGAAAAAATTTTTAGACACTTTTTAGTATAAAATAAGTTGAAAGGAATATACAGTTATATACAGTTATGCAAAATTTAAGAATTGTTTTCAGACCAAATAAAGCATTAAAATCTGTGCTCACTTCAGTATAGACGATGTATAAAATATACACAAGGACAAAAAGTGAAGTATCCTAACACCCACTAATTACCTTGTATTAAGGGTATTAACTTATAAGTGAACCTACTCATCTAAAAATTTAGTTAATATTCCATTTCTATAACAAAAATATAGTAAATTTAATGAATATAAAATTTTCGAACCCGAGCTGGGCTTATGTGAAATTTTCATTTTTAAAAATTTATTATTAGCTGCAATATTCTGAATAACTCCCGATGGGCCTGGTCAATCACCGTAAGTTATGCCTTGATTGATTCAGCTGGGTAAATCAAACTGAGAACTGAGTAAATTGATATTAGACCTGATCAGATCCGACCCGAACCTGGAGACTTATGACCAGAGCTCTGCAATAGGGAATTATGTGTCGTGGTAAAAGATACACGCCACTTTTAACGGTCAGATCTAGGGATACCACAGCTTCAGAAATTCTAAGCTGGAGAAAAAATAACAAAGGGGGTACCAAAGGAATTTTTACTCAATTTTTCCTTAAAAATCAAAGGGGAGACAAAGGTATGTATTTTTAGATTTAAATGTTCCTATATTACTTGCATTCTAGGCATTCTATTATATTCTTATAAGTTTAATTTAGTAGAAATACTATATTCATTAAAAAATTATAGGCATAACATTGGAATTTAAATTAAAATGAATTTTGTGTAAGAAATTTCTAGCCTTATCAATTTTGAGTGGGGGCACAGACATAAGAAAATATTTGATTCAAGCTTCTCATAAGTACAATTCAATTAGCTTTTTATGAATTTATTTAACTTTTAATATGAGTTGGGAGGACCTGTGCCCCCTCGGCCCCTATGCTAGTTACGCCACTGAGCTTTATTCCCATTTTATTTAAAATTTAATGTTAATTTTTATAAGTACTCATTCTTAATGTTATATCTGCGCAGCTATTCATTTGACTCGTCATTATAAACATGACACACAAAAATAGCATTTTTAATCTC
>JAQGCH010003742.1:0-10082 GCA_034699485.1 Nanhermannia elegantula | reverse complement strand
GGTCGAAATATTAGATCTCAAAAATAAGTTCACATAAAATAGGGCCCCGTTCTGAACGGGGAAAAAATAGTATAACCGAAGGTTATAAATGCTCGTATTATTGTTTATATTTATAATACTCAATATTCACAGATATGCATAATTTGAATACTGGAAACGTCTCTTTTAATTTTCACATTGAATTTATTCATTCATTTCTATAATCAGTAGATATTTATGATCTAATAATTTAGATCTACTGGAGTCCTTCCATTCAAAATGGTATATAAACCAATGTAACTCTTCCTATAAAACCAATATTTTAACAAAGACTCAATATTAAAGTTGCTTTTATTTTAACAAAAAGCTCATTTTAATTAAATAACTTAAAATGAAGACAATTTTAAAAGTGATATTAATTGTGGCACTGCATTATGGTAATATTATTTACTTAATCTAATTATTTCTTAATAAATTTAAAATTTCCCATTCAATGAGTCAGAATAGCTCAGTGGAAATGCGTCGAACTTATGATCGAAGTGTTGTGTGTTAGAAACCCCGTCACTACACTTTTTTGACTACCAGTACGGTGTGTCCCATGTCTATTGTTTTCGAACAATAAATACCATATGCCTCACGTCGATATCCCATTCCCCGTGAAAGCCTAGCTCAGCTCAGGCTCAAGGGTTTTGAGTCTAGGCTCAGGCTCTGTTTCACTCAGCCTGTGTGTATAATTACCGGTGTTCTATAGCAGAGGGGACGTATTGTTGTAACTCGCGCTTATTATACTTTATTTTAATTAAGCTTTGGCGCGCTGTAGCCCGAAAATTATTGTTACCTAACCCGAGTTGGCCGAGGAAAATGTTAAACATTGTTTATCGAGTTCAAATATATTTCAAAATTCATTTTATTAAAATTATTTTCTCATAATTTGACATTATTTCAAAGCGAAAACGTTTAGGCGTTTGAGCGTTTTATTTGTAGGTATGTGGCACATATCTATGATTAATTTGTATTAAACAGATTTTTGACCACACAAACCATGGTCACTATAGGTAGAGCTAAGAATCACAAATAATATATTTATTATACTTGTACTCTGTATTATATAACGTAAAAAGATTATTCACTTGTATTGCAGTTGTTGTCACTAAAGCTAACAGTGAGGTTTCAACATTATTTGATGAATATAGTGATTCAGACGATATGATCTCATTCTCAAAATTGGTAAATAACGAAATATTTAGTCATCAGGATTCGGATCCAATTATCGGAAATTCTGGTAAGAGTTTGATAATACAAATTGTATTATACAATCAACATTAAAATGGCCATTTCTTTATATAGTTAATTTACAGCTTTCAAATGAAATCTAAAATTATTCAAATAAAATACCTGATCACTTGAACCATTATTTACAAAAATCTATCCTAATATTTATCGTTTTTTCTTTCAAAAATTAAAGGTTATAAGTAAAAACTTTTATGTGGTCTTTAATTTACAGGTGAAAAGGAATGGGCCGAAAAAATTGAAATTATTACAAATGGATTGCAAAAAAGTTTAGATCCTGATCTCTTGAAAATAAATACCACTTTAACACATTTGGAAGATGGTACAAATTCTGACGTCGATACTGCAAAACAGTCAGCAATCAGTGAAATCAGCGATAGAGCACAGGCCATACTTGCGGCTGTAAATAAGGCAGAAAATGAAATTGACTCTCAATCTAATAAATATGTTCGTAAAGAAAACCATAAACCAGGCCATGGTGGAAATGATGAAGACTATGAAGATGAATATGACGAAGATGGAGATAAAGAACCAGGGGATCAAGAACTAGGGGATCAAGAACTAGGGGGTCATGAACCCAGGCCAAAGGAGTGCAAACCTTCTGAGCTAAATCCACTAAAGAGTCTTCAATTATCACTCAATGCAAAAGCAAAATTAAGTTTTTCCAGTTATAAAACAATGCAATCAATAGTTAACACTTTACGCTCGCATTCCAAAAATCCCACAAGTCTTCTGAATTCATTACTTTATGAAGCATACAGAAAAGCTTATTTTAATCTTGCAATTACAATTAACGGTTTAGGAAACATTAAGCGGTGCACATTCACGCCCGCATTGACTGAAACTTATAAATTATTAACGATCAAGTTTGACAATCTGTTATACAAATTGCAGCGAAATAGATTGGCTGACTTGACTGCTGAATCTAAAGAAAATTTGGATGATCCTAATAATTGCAAGCGTGTCACAGCGAGGCAAATATTGATTTTGCTCACACAACTCAAAGCCGATATAATTTACCTAGAAACGGTAATCAAAACGCTTTGGCCCGATTACCCACCGGGATTGCTTACCATAACAAAAGAAGTTAAAGAGCATGTTATTAGATTTAAAAAACTTGAATCGTCCACTCAAAAACTATATCAGAAGTGTTTGGGTAAAACAAATTAAACAATAAATGTATACATTAAACTGTGCGTTAGCTATTATATTATTAATTAATTGTTTAACAATATAGTTAATTAATAGTTTAATTATTTTGTAAATTTCTTTTGTGTTTATTTTTACTTATAAAAAAATTAGGTTAGGTTAGCTTAGGTTAGGTTAGGTTAGGTTAGGTTTATTATATTACATTATTATAGTTATTGGTTTATTCAATTTTAATTTACCGGTATATATTATTTTTAATATATGTATTAATTGGGTCTTTTAAGTGTTTGTATTATAACATAAATTATCTCTTAACTATTTATATCTTCTATACATCTAAATGTATTGGTTTAACGCTGTTTAATGATTAAAATAAATCACGGGTTTACGCATTCAATTCTATTGTTTTTTGTTTATTTGAAATTTTTTTTTGATTTTTAAAAATTTTTTAATTCTCTAAAGTATTGAGTATATGCTTTGGCTCAAAATTATAATTAATTTGATTTTAAAAAAGGATATGAAACACGCGTTTAAATATCTCTAATACTCATGCAGTTACTACTCATCATATTTCTCAATTTTTCCTAATTTTTAAAATTCAAGTTTTTTCCCCTATTATTGTTATTCAAATGAAAGTTCTGACTATCAATTGTGGTAAATATTCATGAATTGCTCATCAGTTAAACCATAAATACTTAATACAAGAGATTTTAAGGTTTCGCAATTATTTGTTAGAATATTAAGTTTTTTTAGTGCATGAAATTCCTCGAATAATTCAAAAAAATTTTTCAAAGATATAAAACTTTTAAATCTGATAAAAAAAGTTCTATCAATTTTTTGCAATTATAGACCGTTAACTATATTCTCATTAATTTATAGTTCAGACAAATCTCTTGTTTCAATATTTTCATAACGAGGCAAATGTAATAAGAATTCATTAGAAATTGAATGAATACATATTTTCTTCAATTGTTTGCAATGTTTATCAGTGAATACAATGAAATCATTTAAATTGCTGGCACATAAACCCAGAATTTCTTCCATTTGTGGTACAAAAGTCTTAATAGATCTCAACTTTGAGTTTAAAAACAAAATTCTTTTGATTTTATCACATTTTAGTGGTCTATTAATACTGAAAAACAAATTAATAAAATCAATCAAAAGATTCAATGATTAATCTTTTTTTCATTATTATGAAAAACATATTAATAACTAATTTTTATATAATCCTATTTTTAATCACTAATTGATTTAATGGATAGAGTTATGGTATTTATAAAAAATATATTTTGAATTCACAGATTATTTGTGTTTATTAATTTAAGTGACACTAAGTTGAAACCTCGATATAGTAAAATCCTTAATCCTAACAGATTTGGTGTGAAAACAAGTCAAGATATAAATTCCTATGAACTAAAGTTAAAAAATAACTATTTATCGTAAAACAAAATTATTATTTAATCAACACATAAGTCTCATTTCAAGCGATTTACTTTTAAAACTTTAGTTAATGTTAACCCTTTTGGCACATCTGTCAAAAATTATTAACTTTTGCTAAAGTTTGAAAAACTCATTAAAATAGTAAATCTTGTGATTATTTAATGAGATTTTAAAAACATGTTTTTATCCATATATTTGACTCACGAGTCAGTATATCATGAAATAAGACACAAGAAATTGAAATCTCGATGTAGTAAACACTTTACCCAAATATATTTAATGTGAATCCTTATTATAGTGAAAACAATCCAAAGTATAGATTCCTATGAAGTAAATTTAAATATAACTATTTATCATTTGTTTATCATAAAACACAACTATTATTTATTTAACACAAAAGTTCCACAATCTATGCATTACAGGCAATAATTAATTAAGCGTTTATTTGTTATACTCTGTATATCTGTAGAATATTATATTGAATTATGGTTTTGTAATAATATGTGAGAATACCTAACAATTAAACCAATTATCTATAGGTTAGAGAAAAAACCTTTTAAAATGTTATAAAAATTAAATCAAAGTTTTTATGACTATTCCTTATTATCAAAATTTTTACGATAACAAAAACCGCTGACACTGATAGCTCTTATATTTTTAGTCAACAATAGCGCCAAATACTTGTATAACAAAATTATAAAAACATTTGCGATAAATTTTTAAAATTAAAAACTTCTAAATTTTCGCACAACAAATATATTTAATTTCTCGAACGCTTCAAATATTTTATTATTCTTTTAGAAAAAAGCGAAAACAATTCTAATAATAAGGTATTTAATTCATGATTTCTTGATATAATCCATAACTCGTTCAGCACTCAAACACATTAATAATAATCTGAGAAAAAATATAACAATACCTAAATTTCTGGACAAAGCCTTTGCGCCAAAAAAGTATGATTTTTATACGAATTAATTGTGTCGGAGTTATGGTGTAGTTCAGGGGTGTGGTCGAGTAGGACAACACTTGACAGCACTTAATGCAACTCTTAAATAATGAATACTTTTAATAATAATTAATAGAACTCTTTATTAATATAAGGCTATCACAGCATCAGTGTTAGAGATATTTAAATGTCTCTTTCATACCCATATTGAGAATCAAATTCTGTACTTCAAAAAAATTGATGGACGTGGTTAATAGTCACTATCACAATTATAATTTTGAGCACAATATATCTATTCAATATTTTAGAAAATTTTTTAAAATCAAAAGAAATTTAACATAAATAAAACGAGAAAATTCAACTTACAATTTATTCTTATTAAACAGCGTTAAACCAATACATTTAGATCTCAAAACACTAAAGTTGTAAATAGTTAAGAGATAATATATTTAATACAAAAACTTAAAAGACCCAATTAATACATATATTAAAAATAATATATACCGGTAAATTTAAATTAAATAACTAATAACTAAGGTATAATAATATCATATAATTTGCTATTTTTATCAGTGAAAATAAACACAAAATATTTTTTTAAAAATATTTATTATATTGTTAAATAAGTTATTGATATAATAACTAAACCTTATCCCATCATATTCTATACTTTTATTGTTTAATTTGTAGCCAAACACTTGCGCAATAGTATTTGAGCGGAAGAAGCTACATTTTCATATATGTCCAGTTACATCTTTTTTTATGCCATACAAATGGTATTGCAATAACATTTGCAGTTAAATTATATCACCTTTGAGTTGTGTGAGTAAAATCATGTGAAAAAAAGTCAAACCATAGATTCCTATGAAATATAATTAATAATAAATATTTATCGTAAAACACAATTGAGTGACATAAGAGAAAAACGCGATATCTCTTTACTGTTTATGAGAACTCTTATGCCCTTTAATTATTATTTAATAAATACATTTAATAAACATAATCTATGAATTACAGGCAATAATTAATTACAAATAAATGAACAGAAATTACAAGATTTATATAGTGTTAAAGTTACCAAAGTACTCTTAAAATGATTAGATACGTGTATTTTTGTTTGGCCTCAAATCTCTGAGCATGAGTTGGGTAGCGCTTCAAACTTCAAAATTACAAAAATTCAATTGAGTGTAGCCTATCATACACTGATCCGATAGCATGTTAAGCTTTTTGCCACATCTGTTAAAAATTATTAAATTTTTCTAAAGTTTGAAAAACTCATTTAATAGTAAATTTAGTGTTTATTTAATGAGGTTTTAAAATTGTCTTTATTTATATTTTATATTTGACTCACGAGTCAGTATATTATGAAAGTCTTAATTTAAGACACACTAAGTTGAAACCTCGCATTTGAGATTTGAATTTTCTCTTTAAATCTCTAGATTGTTGCAAGTAGAAAAAATAATTCAAATTTATCTGTTTAATTCGGTTTAATCGGTGACTGTTTTCTGATATTTACCGAAAATTTAATAAAATAAGTCAAAATTTTGCACAAAATTATATTTTTTTATATTTTATTCATTTAACAGAATAACTCAATAAATGTTAACATAATGTAAATGCAATTAATTTTATCAAAAAAAACGTTTTCATCAGCCAACTCCGTAATGAGAGGAGATCTCGCTGAAGCCCATGTTGAAAACCAGTGAGATTTTTACAGAGATAACCCGTGTCGCTGCGCTGCCACCTTTTGGTAAGTTTAAAACTGGGCAGAAAAAATGTTCACAACTGGTCACAACTCCACCATAAATTTTTGTCATTGTGATTTAAATAAGAATAAATTTTTTTTAATTTATTGATTTTTTAAAAAATTTCGTAAAAATGCATACATTGGTACCGCCATTTATTTTTAAAAATTTTTAATATACTTATATCAAAAAATAACAATCTATTATTATATACTTTTTATTAATTGAATATTCATTTCAATTTATGCATTTATACTCAACTTTTACCAGCTTTTCATGGGAGGTGGGGTTAGTTTTTGGATGCTCCAAGGAGGGGTACACGCTATCTGCACCCCCCTCTGACCACCTCTGATATCAGCTATTATTGCATTTTAAAAAATTCGTAATAATAATATATTTTATGATATATGCACACGGTATGAAGTAACAAATGTAGTGGTAAATACTCATGTTTATCATGATTATAATGAATCCATGCATAACTCATTTATGATAAATATGTATATAATAAAAGTGAGATTTCAAATAATATTTTTTAGAGATTAATTAGTTATTTAATTGTGATTAAAATTAATATAGAATGAATTTTGATTATAAGTAAAAATATATTATAAACCAGAATTAGTGCTAACATTCTTAGATTGATAGAATACGAGGCTTTGAGATGTAAATTTGGAAAATTGATAAAATTAATGAAAAATAGTAACTTGAATCTGTTAAACCTTACATGCCCAAAAGATTTTACACCTTTAAAAGCCCAAAATATTGACAAATGTCAACCACTTGTTTATGTTTAAAAAACAAACAAAAACATTACCAATAGAAATAAATAGAGTAAATGTAACTTCAATACATTAAATTGAACTACGGAGTATTATTGTAACTGATAATCAATGCAAAACTATATTTAGAGATCAGTAAACTTTGCATTAAGATTACCTGCATTAAGATTGATTTCGAGGAATACCTGCCACTGTTCAACTTGACATGTCTTTGATTGTAAAAATACCTACACAGGATCCTATATCTGGACCTAGTGGGTCCTCTTCTGGCTCTAGGGGCAGGTGATTTTATGTCCTCCTGGTAATAAAAGAGTTTCTAGACTTGGATGCACTAAATGTCAAAGATTGTATGCGGTGATCATTCATCAACTTTAAAAATATGTAATGCATGCAAAAAATAAATATTGCGATTTATTACTTACTAGTGTGGGATAAAATTATAAAAGTTTCTTACAAATTTATTTGACTGTTTAATAAAAATTATTAAAAATGTATCTGCAGTTAACATTTGTCACCATTTTGGGCATGTAAGGGTTAATGTTAAACGTAATGACACAAAATAGTGAATGAATAGAAACTTGAGAAAAGACTGTATCTCTATTTCTCTTACGATTACTTTAAAAAGCATTTGCAGTCATGAAAGTATTAAGGAAGTGGTCGACAGAAAGCTGTGACTCTTTTTTAATCCGGATTGAGACGAAAGTCTTAATCCTTTTATTAAAGTTTAAACTAGACCTACATTTAGTGAAAAGTTGTGAATTAAAATGAATTGTAGTAAAAATACGTTAATTGAACTAAATTTACAATAATAATAGAAATAGTTTAAGGAAATAGACAATATTTAGTTTAAATAACATGAATATCCTTACAAATATATATAAAAATAATACATAAAATCAAATTGACGTTTAATATGACGTTTGATGGGCATAATATTTGGGTGTCAAAGAAACTTAGGGTAAGCTAAATCATATTATACAAGCCAAGTTATTCAACGTCCTGCAATTTTGCATATTTATGCAGTTTATCCTTCATTTTGAATTTTAAAAATAAAATAATATCAAACTACTTTTTGCAATAATTGTCACTATTTTGCCATTTATTTTTCTCGAATAATTTACCCAATGCATGTTTTTTTCTACCGTTTACCTTCAGAATTTTGATTTTAATTACAGAAAAATCGATACTCTTAAAATGAATATAGCTTAAACCTTTAGAAACTAATAATTTTTAATTTTTTTAAATATGCTTTTTCAATTTAATTAAAATTCTGATTTATTAATTGATTATTTGTTTGACAAAATTTCAAAATTCTTAGTCAAAACATAACATTTGATTTTAATCGCTGTTTATATGTTAATTTATAAAAATACAATTAAACCCATTTATAACGAACAGGTTGGGACAGCCAAAAGTGTTCGTTATAACCGGAATTCGTTATAAGTGTTCCCATTGATATACAGGTATATAAGTCCGGTATATATAAACGGGTTTAACAGTAATAGGATATAATTAATTATCATTTAAATGTGAGATATTGAAAAAAGCTAATTTCGCTTTAGTATAAATCAGTAATCGGCAACTCATTTCACGCACAGGGCCAGAAAAAGCTCTAATTTTGCTGACGGGCCGCAAAATATCAAATATACTATTATATTATTATACTAGTGTTTGATTTTGAGTATAAAAAACTTATAAAACTTTGTTCTAAATAAAAGTATATATCATAGAAAGTTTCTATAAGGCACAGAGAGCCGCAAAAAATCTGTCTACGGGCCGCCAGTTGCCGATCGCTGGTATAAATCAAACAAAAATCTAAAGCATTATTGATTTATTGCAAACAACAAACATTAAAATTCTAAATTACCTAAATTTTTTAAAATATTCTTTATGATTGTTAATGTAAATTTTATTTAATTAAACTATATTCCAAAAAAATTAATTATATTAATAAAAATGAACTTCTCAGAATGTTTCCAAATTTTCGCTGAAAAAGGCGTTCAAATACGGGTTGAGAAGTTTCTCGTGCTCTTAGGAATTAAAGAGTAGTGTATTTCAATTCAGCTCAACAACCTAAGTTAATGGTGAAAGGCGCATTATTTTAGCCTCCAAAACCCTTATTTAATATATATAACTACACTCCAAAACTACATATATATATACATATTTGAGGCATTGGAATAAAAAGTATAAAATACAACATATTTATTATAACAGATCCTTGTAACAGCCAAATAAATAATAGATATTTAGACCAATAACTTGTGTTGTATTCATTTATTTCGTTATAAATCAAATTTAATGATAATATTATTGCTTTTATTTGATTTGTATTTGTTTTCAATGGACTTGCATTCAATATTTTTATCCTATGATTCAGTTCTCTAAGTTTTATATTAATATAACGACAAATTACATAGAAATAAATGACTTGCCATACGTTTATGGAAGCTGAGTAACTGGCATGTATTGCAAAGAGAATACTGTTGGGCAACGCGAAAGTTAATATTTCCAAATATGAAAAGTTGATTACAAGAGGAACAGAATGAACTATAAATGTAACAATTGGGTTAACTATTTTTGAAAAGAAATCCCA
This sequence comes from Nanhermannia elegantula, assembly GCA_034699485.1. Taxonomy (NCBI): domain Eukaryota; kingdom Metazoa; phylum Arthropoda; class Arachnida; order Sarcoptiformes; family Nanhermanniidae; genus Nanhermannia; species Nanhermannia elegantula. Next base: position 155 of record JAQGCH010003742.1, on the reverse strand, counting down.
AATAGAGAATAGTGTTTTCGTTATTTTAACCAATTTATAGATTTGCTCCTTATTCGTGAGACCAATACTTTTTGGTGAAACCAAACCAGACATCATTTCAAATACTTTATTAAATTTATGATTTATGCCATTTTTATAGTTATAATAATAAATCA
>JAQGCH010003741.1:0-10084 GCA_034699485.1 Nanhermannia elegantula | reverse complement strand
CTAATACATTCTAATAAGAGAACAACTTTTTTTGGTGTCGGTGTATTCTCTCACGGGTATACCTTATTTTTACTCTGCTATAAAGGCTATAACAATGCTTTTCAAAAATTAAAATTATTTCTTATATTCCACGGGTTAATAACAGCGCTACATTTAAGTTATATGAGTTATTTAAGTTATATGACGGGTGCCGATAGTGAAGCCTAATGAAAAAAATTGTTTATTGAGTTCTTACTTAATTAATAGAGCTATTATTTTTGGGATTTTCAGTCATTTAGACTTACAGTACAGTACAGACTTACAGACTTAGTAAACAAGTGAGACTTGAGTTAATGTTCTGCAGCAGCCAGTATTAGAATTACAATTACATAATCCTCTTATAATCTTATTCGGAATTAAATATATTCGAAATTTTTTTAGACTGTCTAATATTTTACAGGATTATTACACAAACAGATATGGAAAAGCTCAACATTTTTACTCTTAAGGCAATCAATTTTTCTCTCTCAAGCATTCATAACATAAATCACACTCTCGTAAAGATAAACAATTTATTAAGGAATAAAAACTTTTGTTGTAATAGTGTTTTTCCCGAATGGCTCTAATTTTTTGTTGACTTAGATTTCAATTTCCATCAATTCATTGGATTCTCTCTTTTTCGCTTCAGTCAAAGTTTTTTTGATAAGAAATAAATTATTTTTATGTTTTCTTTTCAAATAAACACTCACTCAGTATTTTTTTATTCTAAGGTTTGAATTAAATTTCTTTAAGTTGTATTTTTAGCTGCATTTTAAAGATAGTATAGTTTAAAGAGTTTGTTATCACAATATTTGTGAATTTACATAAATAGCGCATAAAATTATAGTAAAGAATAAAGTTCTCCATAAGTTCTCCAAAGCTATCATTGAAAGTAATATAAGTTTTTGACATTAAGAATATAATCGTTCTGTAGAGAAATGCATTATATTTGTAGTATTTTTTTGCGCACAAAATACATTAAGAATTGAGTTGTCGTTAAAGTTATTAATGCTTTTAATGCACTGGTATTTATATTATCTTTATTTGGCTTAATGTTCAAAACTTTTAGCAAAATTTTTACATATCTTTAACTGTAATTTAGATAAAATCTTGAAGAATATGTTCCAACCAATTAAGCTCTTAATACTTAATATTCAAAATCCTTGTTATGATTGATAAAAACGGAATTAAATTTTTCTTTTTTAATGATAAAAGTGTTAAAAACATAAAATTAAAATGTTTTTATATACACCTATAAAGAAAAAACTTATAATCTTATAATATCATATTTAAAAGCTATTTTGCTATTAATTGCTTAGTAACTGATATTCAATATAAAAATCGGGTATTAAGTTTAGTATAGGAAACAATGTATAAAAAACTGTTGATCATAATGAATAGTCCATTCTGATTACAAGTTAGGCTAAAATATAGTGCTTTAGATCCAAGTTAGAGTACGTAAATTCGCGGAGCGTTTGTGGAATAATAAAACGCACTGTTAAATAAATTTAATAAATGAGTGGAAGTGTTGTTTTAAAATTATTATAGTTGGAAAGAAATCAAAATTTCTTGGAGTATAAAATAATTTTAAATATTTATGATATATTTAAAATTAAGAGCATAACAAATATTATCTATTACTTTCGTGTTTGAGTCTATTTTTAAGTTAATAATTAAAGTTTCTTTATTTCCAACTTTATGAGAGAGACATACCAGTAATTAAAGAAGCGCATAAGCTCAGGCTGAGCCTAGACTCCAGGCCCGTCTGTAGGAGCCTTTTGAGCCTGAGGTACCGACTTTGAGGTATATGAGTCGAGTTCAGGCTAAGGTTCTATGATATTGGAGGTTAGGCTCATTGGGCTGAGTATCAAGCTCGGTGGGTTTGACCCTAGGCTGAGGCAGGTTTAAGCCTAGGTTTTTCATTAAACTTAAGTTATATTATTACTTTCTGAATAGAATCATAATTTCGAAACATAAATTCCAAATATATTAATAATCCTTAAGCGTAAAGCCAAAAAGACAACTACACGTTTAATGAAATCGAGTGGATGTGGAGTCGACAAAAAACCGTGGAATGGAATTAAAATTTTGATCATTTTCATTCTCTAATTCAGATCGTTTTGGGATTTAATAGAGAGGAAAATCAACTGAAGTTTTCACTTATTTAAAGACAATGCAAGAAATTTTTTGCTTTCAACGCAGAAAACTTTTCTGACTCAGTAATTGTGATCTTGTGTCCAAAGCTGACGATTCCCATAAGCAAAGAGTAAAGTATATATACTATCGATTTGATTGGAGTCACTAAACGAGGTCTTAGTCAAAGAACAAGTTAAACAATGCTGAGTATTATTTTTCTACTTAGTATTTCCTGTTTCTTCATCTGATACTATTTGCTATTGTCTTGATTTGTTCAAGACTTATATAAAGCGTTATATAAATAGTTTAGTTGAATAAAAGTTCTTTTTCTACTTTCAACGTAATTCAATGTAAAAGTGGCTTCAATTTTAATCATTACGATAATTAGTTTTATCAAAAAATATAATACTTTAAGATTCCTTTTCCTAAATATATTTTTTCTATTCATTTTTTGTGTCATTTTTGAGTTTATTCCATATATAGGGAAACTGTAAGCAAATTACTATAACGGGGTTTCACTGTATGTGAACAAAAAGTTACAAAAAAGTTACACAATTATAGGTAACTCTTGACTATAAGCGCTTTTTTATTATAACCAATTTCACTATAACAAGGATTTTATTTTTATTCTTCTAATTGTGATTTATTTGAAGTTAAATAAAATTAATTATTAAAAAGATTTTTTTTCTTATGGTAATTATTTTTAATTATAGGTAAAAATTGCATTAGCTATGAATCCCCTGAGAGATATATATTTTGTATACTATATACGAAAACAGGTAAAAAGTTTTAATTAAAAAGTCATTAACAGAATATTATGGATGTATAACAACAGAAAACTATATTTGTATTAAACAGTGTCTCTATTTTTGAGTTTATAAGTGAAATATTTATTGAAGACCACATGCATTGGTGTTATGTTTTCATTTAATTATTTTGCAAAATTTTGAGTTCAGAATAAAAACAACAAAATATTAATAGATTTTGTAATTTTGATCCTTTAATTAAAGAAAACACATTTCCTTAACCTTATGTTTGAACCACATACTGATGAGAGCCTTAAAAATTTGAACTCTAATTTGCATTAAAGCTTTTGCACATAAAAAATAATTCAAAATTGATTCAAGTATTGAAAAACTTTTGGTACACCCTGTAAAGTGCTTACTTGAAAGCGTCTGATGGCGTTGTAAGCAGTGATACAGTCGTCCAATTCTTCTAACTTCCACTCTGGTGTCTGATAACCAGCAGATGCTGCATATCGCGACACATGTCCATGTCGTACAGCTTTCCTCGAATTAGTCTCATGACTGGCGGCTGAAGCGGCTAATCTCGGGATAACCCCATCTTTGACAACCATATGTATCAAATCCATGGCTCGACGCATTTGCAAGAATACAGTGTCCCTATTCTCTCGTGCAGTGTCACAATCCGGGTGACGGAGACATGCCTTTGATGAGGTCAACAACATCATTGTCGAGCGCTCTAATATCTGACGCGCGGCGCTCATCTGTGCTCTTCTTCTTTCATCTTTGAGATCCTTTATATTTTAAATGAAAGAGCGAATTCAATTCATACCCATTCATATTTATTATGGCAACTCTTTCTATGTTTCCTTTGTATCTGATTTACTGCATTTCTTTCTTTTTTTATTGTGAAGATTGATTGTCAATGTATTTCATTGCAGTTTTTTTATTTATTCGTCCGCTTAATGGGACTCCAATTTATTGATTTATCAAATATTCATTAAATTTTGTTCAAATTATTGCAGTAGAAAATAGTTATAATCAAAGGTTAAATACAGGATAAACTCTTTATTATAAAGAGAGATAATTTGTAAATAACATTTTTAACATTAATTATACGAATATAGGGAACCAATGATAGCGATAATTGTGAATTATAGCGAGAGATTCTTTATAAGGAGGCTTTACTGTATTTTGAATAATAAGTTGATTTAAATAAAGTGATTTTGTAGTTGAGATTTTTTTGGTATGAAATTAATGATAGTGCTTATTATGAATGTGAAAATGCAATAATATTTCTAAGAATCAGAATATTCTGGTTAACACTTATGAATACTAATGCGTAACATTCATTAAAATTCATTGATTTCAAATTTTTAGTCCAAATTTAAATATTATATAAAATAAACTTAAATAAGATATTAAAATGAATTCAAATTTTAGTATAATGTGAAATATGAATTATTTATTAGCAATTTCTGGAATTCTTTAAGTTGTGCGTAATTTAAAGCTAACGCTTAAAATTTCAATCGGGATAAGTGTTGGGCTATTTTTTCTCATAAATTATTATTTTTATAGTTGGCTTAAGTAATAGGCCGTGAAATAAGAGTTACTATAGTTTAGAATATGATTCCATAGACATTTGCTTAAAAGCATGTCTTTACGCGTTTATTGATCGTAATTTTGTTTAATATAAATATTGTGTAGGGATAAAAATTGTAATATAAAATATCTTAAGCATATGTTATGTTATACTAGTATTAAATTCGATTTAATAGAGCCCCGAAGTTATAAATTTTATTTTTTTATTGTTTAATAATATCTATAGTTTGCTTTATATGACAATTTCAATTCAATATATGATTATTTTTATTTTGTATCTTTAGTAATGTTGTGACTAATTCTAGTTTTCTTGGGTTTGGTTACAAATTATGAAAATCTGTGGTTTGGTTGTGGTTTCAGTTCTGAGAAAAAATTTATAGATTGTTCATATTTTCTGCCTATAAATCAGAACCATTTATATTCTTTTTGTAAAAAATTATCTAAAAATTTTTAAAATCACTCAAAATTATTTAAGAAGGTTTTGATTAAAACTTTTGAGATTAGTTTGCTTCAGATTATTGGGGGATTCAGTTGGGTTTAGATTGTGTTTGAAAATTGAAATTATAATCTGTGTTGGTTCGCAAAATTTAAGAACTAGTTGCAACACTAATCTATATTTAATCTTTTATGTAAGAACTTTCATTTATATTTTATTTTGTACATATAGGTAGATTTTTATGTATGAATTTTATTAATTTATTATGTCTACGAATATTTGTTATTTGTGTGTTTTATAATTATATTAAATAAAGTTTAGTTACATTTTGTCTGTCTCCAGTCAGGTGCGCTAATTCAACCATTTCGGTGCCAAACTGTGAGAATGCTTTCACGAATTCGGTAAAATTTGCCACATTTTCTAATCTGTTCAAACTTATGGATACCTAAAAAATATCGAAATTAAAATATACTTGAGTGAAAAAATTGATTCAATAACTTATATATTAGTTTTAAAAAATATGTTGAGATAATAGTCACCCCTGAAGAAATCTTATAATAAGTCAAAAGCGCTTGGATTTAATTGGATTTTTTATTTAATAGTTTACACTACGAATAAATTAAGTCTACTTTTAATAAACTTAAATTTATATATTTCTTGATATAGGAGAAAAAAATTTATCCCCTGTTGAAAAATTTTTGTTAAAATATATATAAGTTTTAGAATTTTAATGTCTCCCCTTCGGCCTGAATACACATATGAATATGCGTAGGCATGTCTTCTACTATTAGTACTAAAAATAACTGTTAGTATTTATATATATAATATTTATTTTTAAATTCACTCTTTTTTTAATCATATTTCGAAACCCGTGAAACTTTTTGATATTAAACATATTTTTAGATATAGTCAATCGCATGGGACCATACACTTGTATGATTAATAATATGCTTTCACTATGAAAAAAAGTATTTCGAGATTTGTTGTATGGAATGTGTAGGTAGAGGTGTTTTCACTAGGGAGAGCTCTAATGGGGTTCACTATGTCGAGGTATTTGTTTATATATCTTTTCTAAAAGAAAAAACAGTACAGTTGTTCTAATCATAAAACGATCACTTTCTTAAGATATATACTTTAGTGTAAAGCTTGAATCATTAGCCGACTGTACATATTTATGATTTTCTTGATTTATAACTTTATGATCAGTTTTTTTGAAAAAACCTTTGTTAGAAAGTTGACTAAACAGGTAAAAAGTTGAAAAAAGACTAAGAGAGTTCAAATCTTTAATTAGCTGATAAGCTAATAAAGTTTAAGTGATAAGTAACGAACTTCTAGTTGAAAAAATTGCTAATATTTTTATCTTATGATTCATTGAGTTTTATGTTCTAATTGTACAGCTCTTATAAATATAAAATACATACTGTTATACATGAAAGTATATATTTTAATGTCTGAGTTTTATGATTCTCAAACTGTACATCGACTGCATTATTAACTTTTGTGCTTTTGAATCTATTTTGATACAATATAATTCTGACATCTTTTCAAAAAATAACTGGTACTTACACTGATATACTTTTTATTTAATAACATAGATTAATGTTTGATATAATTTAATTAATAGAACAAAAGACATAAAATTTTTTCGTAACTCTTAAATAACAAGATATTAATAGAAAAAGCAATATTAGTAACTTATCATTAAGTCAATGAATGAGTGATTTTCGCAATTTTCGGAAACAATTGTCAAATAAAAATGTAATTCAATAACCTATTTATTTACGTCCATTGAACATACATTAATAGAATTAATTTGTAGACTTGTTCCCGATTGGATTTGATGCAATATTTTTCTCAGATATAAGATAACAGTCTAATAAAATAGTTGGATTATTATATTGTTTATATATATAGACATATTCCAAGTATGTTGTCATTTATTAGGTTTTATTTTGTCAAATAATGCCTTCAAATGTCAAGCAAACGAATATTCTTGCAATTCATGTTACACTGTATCAAACAATAAGATAAGTATTGGCACAAAAATCTAATCGCTTTAAGAAATAGGACAATGCATTTCGGTTTGGACTTAAACACAGGGAATAAAATACATGGAGTGTACAGAACTCGGCAACCGTTAGGCCATTAACTGTTATACAAGAAATAAGATGAAAGAATTGTTTAATTTGGCGAAAAATACCGAAATTGAAAATTGGTTACTATAGAGAAATACTATTTGCTTGCGCTGTATTTTGTGTGCTATTTGGTATGTTATTCGCGGTATTGTTTTAGAGTATTTTTAAAGCCATAAAAGGATTCTTCAAATTCAAGCTTCAAATTAATGAACGAATATTAGAGTTTTAATTACTTCAGATTTTGTTCTTAAAAATTCATTAAATTTTTAGCTTTTAAATTGTTTTCTATTTAAAGGGTCTTTAAATACTGTTTGCTTATTATATAAGAATATTATGCACTAATACCTCGTTAAAGTGAAGCGCTGGGGACCTAATGATTGTGTTCACAATTTAAAGGTTTTTGTATAAAGGGGTTCACTATAAAGAGGTATTGTTGCTATTCTCGTGTTAACAATCGATTTGTATTAAAGATTAACCAATTTCTCAATGATTTATCGCATTTTCAATAAATAATATTTTTTATTAGATTGATATTGAAGTCAGAATATTGTTTCGACAAATGAATAAAAATTTGGAGGAAATCCTGAGAATAAGAATGTTTGATAAGTAAACACATCAATCAATTGTTTCAGCACATGATAGAAATCGATACAAATTATATCAGATTTATGTTTACAAAAGGTCTCAGAATAAAAGATTAAAAGTTATAACACACGGAAATAAATCCTTATTGTGAAGAAAGAAAATTTTTCTTTAGTTATACTCATATTAAATCTCATAATAATTAAGAGTTATTTGCGGACCACCTTATCTTCAAGTCTATTATTCGTAAGAAAACCTTTTTCGGACACAAAATTTATTCAAATTTCATGAGTTGAGTGACTTTATTACACAAAATTTGTTTATTTTAAGCTATTATACGATAATGTGTGCGATTCTATGCATAATTTATTAAAACTGAATTAAAAAAGTATTGCAAAAGAATATGTAATGATATGAAAAAGTATGTAACAAGACTTGGCGCTCGCCGCTGGCGACCGAGCGCTAAACGCTCGAGCTTTGAGCACCACTATTAAAAACTTGAAAAAATCTAATGATATTTGACATTAGGTTTGAAAGAATATAAGTCCTATTGAAATGGCTTCTCTTATGCTTTTAAGTGTATATTTCTCAACTCATGTCTACAATTCGTCAGACTTTTAGAAAACTGTTTTCTCTGAAATCATTAATAATGCACTTCAGTAAATACCAATACATGGCGTCAAAATCAGTTTCAATAAATGAATCTCTATTTCAAACGATCGATAATTATTTTCAATCTTCAAAACATTTGAAGTGCGCTATTATTCTTGAGGAGCACTTAAAAGTCTTATTTGAAACTCACTCGCACACTGTCCTCCTGTAATATTGATATATAGATAACATATACGTAATTCATCGATAACTTATAGCATAAAACTTTATCTGACGTGCAATAGAAAACTTTAAATATATTTATTTAAATAAAAGATTATATTTTTAAATCAATCCATATGTCAATCCACACAATTTCGAGTGTACGACATATTCTCCCTATTCGTTACCTACATCTGATTACGTCTATAAAATTTTTATGTCTATGTATTTAAAGTGTGTGGTGGAAAAAACGAGAATAACTAACCCGTCGGAAACTTTATGAATCCCACCTAATTGATGCTATGACGCAAAACTTAAACCCAATCCCATCCCATGTATGAGATTTCCATTGTGATTTAGACGCCTACTTTTCCAGGTTTACTCTAATACCATAAAGATTTGCACTAATTTACTGTCAGTACAATACTGTATAACATCTTGTAGGTCAATATCAGATATAGTTATCATATATTTTAATATTACAGTAAATCTAATATAGTTATTATATAATGTAGGCGTCCGTCTAAAACATTTTGAACATGAGTTTACAAACTAAGTTTGTCTTATAATAACCATAATAACATACCATTGAATCTGAGAAATTGAGCTTGATTCACTCAATTATCCACCTACAGCCAGTCTAAAGGTACATTTTTTATGATAAATTCATTAAAATCTAAATTTTTAATTAGTTTGCATAATAAACATTCAAATTTATTGATCTAGAACTTATGCGCGTCACTGAAATGCAATTTAATTTTCTTGTGTGTCATTTTCTCTTCTTATTGTCAGAAAACGAAGAAAAAATAGTTTATTTTAGATAACATAAAATGTGAAGTGTATCGAATGTCAGACACAGAAAAAGGATAAGAGAAAGAAATTTCAGATTCTCGTTACATGTAATGCTTTCTTATCTCAAATATCATGAGAATTCAATGCTATAAAGGTTTACAAACTTTTTGGAATGTGGTAGCACTCATTAAACTTTTGCGCACCACCCTTTACAATTTTTCGGGCCTGGAACGATTGACCAACAATAAATTTATTTACAACCTATAGACTATAGATCGAAAACAAATGCAGTAAATTTTTTATCTTGTTAATTAAGGCGATTTGAATGTAATTATAGTCGATTTATATTTAAATTAAATTCATTTCAAATATACAATAGTTTTTTATATGAAACTAATTGTTTTTGAATTTTCACGTAAAAATTTAGTTAAAGTGAAATATCTTAAATATATTAGGGCTGGATAAAGATCCCTATCATATTTGGAATTCTCGGTCTAATTTACATAAAAAACGAGTCTAAATTCATTTAATTAACGAGCCTTAATTAACAAGAAAAATTTGAGTTTGCCGCATTTGTTGCCGGTCTATTTTATGAGGTACATAATGAAGTTTTTAATTTGAAATCAAATGCTTATAATTGAAATATTTTCAACAAATTAAGCGGAAAATCTAAAGTATTTAATATTTTCTGCGGATCACTGGTCAACTAGATTGTGAGTAATGTACACCTATTGAAAATATTAAGTATGATAGCAACTGATTGTTTACTGATGGGCAGTCCGTTGTCATGCTTTAAAGGCTGCTCATTGGGCAGTTCCTTAGTTACA
>JAQGCH010003740.1:0-10085 GCA_034699485.1 Nanhermannia elegantula | reverse complement strand
TTAATTGTTTTTTACTTTATATATTTTGCAAAAAGGACTTAACTGTTTGCCCAACTTTGACAGGTTTTACTGTATATAGTTTATACAGTCAGTATTTTAATGTTAGGTTTGGACTTAGATTTTAAGTTATAAATCTAGTTGTCTCACCTCATATTGCTGTACAATAGTATCAAATCAATAATTTTGTCATTGTATTAATTTATGTTCAATTTATTAAATAAATTAAGACTTAAATACTTTAAGTGTTGTTTCATTCAGTGAATAATCAATTTAATATTTCAAGTCTGACTTAAACTTATCCGTTGCTCTCTTGTGCCCACTTATCTGTGTGTGTTTCTAAGTGTCACCAAATAAGTTACGTTACAGGCCATTAAAGCAAATTTTAATCAGTTTCAAGAATGCTATTCAAGTTTTTTTGAGAGTATTCTTTGAAAAATGATGCGTATAGTCAATGAATAGGTGGTGAAAAAACATCACAAACAAGCCCTTAATATATATCTGGGATTATTATGAAGGCTTATCCCTTAGAATGGTTGTTCAGTTCATTGACAATAAATAAGGCAATGAATGCTTACTGACTACTAATTATATGAGTGAATATATTTTTTCGTCGCTTATCCATTGGTTTAGAGCGCAAGGAATTGGAAAATGTGTATAAAAATTCTGATGAAAAACTTGAAACACTTGAATGACTCAATTTTTCTATTTTTCTGCTTTTTTACACTCAATAACATTAGAGTACATGTGATTTTTTCGACCAAAATCTTAAGCTTAACAAAATCCCTGTCTATGAATAGAACAGTTCGTATGTCTCTATAAAATGCAGGAAAAGAAAACCATAGAAGCTTTAAATGATTTGGTTGTTCTGGTTTTCTCTTTCCTTTGTTTCCCTTCAGCCTCCTTTTGGATTCCAGTATCACTTTTGCAGAGATTCTGCTTCAAGTTCATTGTGATAGCACTATAAACGTTGACAAAAAGGCATTTAGTTATTTGCTATCGACTTAATTGACAAAAAAGACTGTTCTCACAGAAAAAAGCGACATAACAATAAAATTCGATCCAACATTTCACCAGAGCTGTTAAGTGCGCACTACAGGTAACGAAAACGAATACAAAGTTCAATAAATCACATAAAGCTATCAGAAAATACTTTTAGTCTCTCTTTGATGAACTAATTTTACTATTTAAGAGCATTATCTTGTAATATATATGTCAAAAGAGAATATATTCACTGTATTTTGCTTTACTTCCTATTTCATAAAGCCTTCATCGTGTAAATCGATTCAATGCCCTCTTTTTAAAGCTTCTCGAGAATATTTATTCTAAGCATTTCTATTTTAAAGGTTCTATCACTTCATTATACTTAATAATATTAAAATTATAACTTTTGACTTATTGAAAATATTTGACTCTATTTTTCAAAGAAATAAAAAATATAGAGAAATGGTTAATAAAAGTCTAATCTCTATTGCATTTTATGCATAAATATAAATAACATTCAGACATTTTATTAAAAATAAAGAATTTTATAATTTTTTTATAGAAATTTTTTTAGTTATAATTAATTAATACAATAAAAGTAGAACCAGACAGAAAATAAAAAGAAAAATATTTTAAGATCTCATAATTTAACATTTATTTGTTAGGGAAAAATATATTGTATGTTAAAATAATTATAAAAAGAAATTTCAAAATAATTTGTGAATTTGTGAATAAAAAATCAAAAATATAAATAAATGTTAAGTTAAAATGATTTTTAGTAATATGAATAAAATAAAAATTATTTATTTTGTATATAAGACAAGATTTATAGCAATAAAGTGCAAACAATCACAGCCTCAATGAACTTAATGGGCATTTGAGTTTTATTTGACTCTTTTGTGAGTCTATTATGTTGACAATTGATGACTAAATTTGATATAATGATAGTTATGTTTATTCTATTACCGAATATAAGCGTCACTTGAATTCCTTTCTAAGTGATTACACATTCAATTTCTGAGAGAATCCACAGCGCAATGAAGTCACAGATTTATATGCAATTTAGTGTATCATTTCTGTAATATATCTAATATAAAGTGCTTAACATTCTAATAATTTCCAGTATTCTGCTCTTTAACATTACAATTAATACTTCAGAGACTGACGATAAACATATTGAGCAACAAATGTCTTACTCGGGAATTAAACCTTAATTCTAGTGCAGTATAAAAATCAGCCAAACTTATAAATAATTATTTATTTAATTGCAAAATAATCTTCAAAAATATCTGCAAGTCTTCAATGTTTATCATAATTATTAATATCTTTTTAAACTTTGTGAAAATATATTCAACCGATTGCATGAAATACTTTATCTGAATAAATAATTCTGTTTTTGGTCTACGGATCACATCAGCAAAAGTTTGTAGTAATGCTTACTTTGCTCTGAGCTAAAAACAGGTCGAGTTTAATATTATTAAAAGAGGATGTGAGCCTTCACTTTACTTTGAGCTCAAAGCAAAGGATATATTTGTGAACCATTCGCATGCAAAGCATTTCTTTTAACCCCTTAAATGATACTCTTTTACATTACTCTAATGCAGGTTTTATTGCAAAAACCGACTGAATTGTTATTTTAAGATTAAAATAAAAGAATTTTAGACATTTAAAAATGCATATTATGTATATATTATGAATACAAAAAAGAACTTAAATATTTTTATGAAACAAATATTTGAATAGAATTTAAATTTTATTCAAATAATATAAATTTGAAAAAGATCTTTCTCTTTTCAAATATATTATTTATTTAGAGCTATTTTAAGAAAATGGTCATCCATTGGAAAACACAATTTGAAGCATTTAAAACGCTTTAATGTAAATTTATTGCGAAGTAATTTGTGTTAATACAAGAGATTTATTAATAAACAAAACATAGGAAGAAAATGGTATTATATAGAAAGTCATAAATATGTGCATAAAGTAAATGAGCCATATTTTAATCATACAGAGACTGACCATTTTCTTAGTCGGCATAAATTATTTATTTATCTGAGAGATAAGGGAATAAATTCTGAAAGCATTATATGCATAGTCAAAAGTATAGTATGTTAGGTTGAGAGTATAGTAATGTCTTTTATCGCATACGGTTTCGACTTGTTGTTGTCTTTCTTTCCCTTTGCGACCCAAGCAGTAGATAAAAAAGCAAAAGCGAAAAAAATTGCATAAAAAAACAAAAGAAGAGCCATTTTTCGTGACATAGAATTCACATGAGACTTAACTTGAACCGCAGATATTGCACCGATGCTAACAGTTACAGTACGTGCCGGTTTACAAAGCAAGTAAGCTATTGTATTGAAGATCGCACAGTCTAACCTAATTATTGTAAACCTATTTGAGAAAATTTATTTTTTCAGTCTATTTAATACTTTTCGATCAGTTTTAACACTTTGTTTGAATAAAGAAATGCTTTTCAATTGAGTTTTAGTTACTTTTGTTTCATTTTATCGACTGTATAGAATTGATAACAATAGCAAAAATTTTAATAATGGTTGGGTTATCATAAATATGGTAAGACTGTGGCTATAATGGCAATTGTTATGACTGCGTCTAACATTTTACTGACCGATGCAATAATAAAATGAAGCAAAAGGACACCATAGCCTTCAGCCAATCCATTCGAGAGCCATTCCAATTGAAGAGATCATTTATTGCAAAAATCTTTTCAAATATTTCTCTTTCTTTTTTGAGGAAAAATTTAAAGATTCATAACTTATTTGTATACTTAAATAGTTAAGACGATCTCTTTTTTAAATGGGTTTTTCGTATTGAGTCGATCCTATTAATTCATTTTCAAAAAATGTTTTTCTAATTAAAGGACATGTGAATGTTTGTCTTTAATTATAATATATAGCAGCTGCCATTTTTTCTTTTATGCCTCAAATGGGTGACCAGACGACTAGTTTTTTGCACAAGTGCATTCAACTGTCGAGGATTCGGATAATGATGTGTTTTGATCTCAATCTTAACTTAATCTGAATCGTTTTTGGCGAGTTTTGTTCATTTTTGTGTTCAAAGCCTAACTCATTTAAATCTAATTATTTTATTAAACAGAAATATGATTTATTACTTAATTTTAATTAATGTATTTTGCAAAAATTAAGTAAATTTAATGCATTATTATGTTTGTTCTCCAAATTTATATATAAAGATCTTCAAAACTTAAAAAAAATTGATTTAATTTATTTTAGAGTTAATAAAAAACTTCTATTCATTTATGTAAACACTTTCTGTTAACAAACTTATTCCAAAAAATAGGTGATTTTCAAGTATTTTTTAGATTTTAATTTTGATTACTATATATAACATGACTTATGGCATTTGCTAAATATTAATCTATAAGCGGTATCAAAAATCTCATTTCTATTATTAAACATCAACCATAAACTGACTTAATCTAAAATAATTGAGTTTCGTGTAAATTGAAAATTAAAAATTTATATCAGAAGCAATTTCTCAAGTATTATCCCTAAAGAAATGCTCTATTTTTTGGGCTTTAATGAAACACTATTTGGTATTTAGAAAACCTATTATTTTATTATATTTATAGCGCTTCTTTCGGATGACAACTTAAAAATAAAGTTTTGACAGAATTTTATTAGAAAAACACTGATATGAGTTCACTATCAAAAAAATGCATGCATGCAATGCATTGCATGTAAAGTAATACATAATATAAAAAGCACTGCATATGATAGCCATTCATCTAATTCTGATTTCTTTCATCTCACGTTACGAATAAATTCTATGTTTATTACATTCATAAGAATTCTAAATTTGTTTTTTAAAGAAGAAACTTTATAAATACACATTTAGGTATTGATATAAACTTTAAATGGAATGAGTTATTGATTTTTTGATACTGTAATTAATTTTAAGACAAAGTAATCCATAAATTAATGTTTTCTAAATCTGAATGGATCTAAAACTGTTTGGATACGTAGGAGTCGTCTTATTTGAATGATTTTATAATTCCAGTACCAGTTCAAAGCCGATCAAAGCTATATCTCCTAAATTTTAATAATTCTCGTCTTTTTAGTAGCACTTACTTTCAAAAAGAATAAGTTATTATTTTTCAATAAATAATTTTTAACAAGGATCAGATCAAATGGAAATTGGATCAAAACTTAGTTCAACTAAAGGCCAAATCAACTAAAATTGTCAGTAAATTCATTGATTAAGATGACAATAAAATAATTAAAAACTAACAATTCGTTGTTCTGCAGGCAATTACTGTACATGTTTTTGTCATTTCTTTTTTGAAAGATATAGAAATATAAAAAGTCTATTTAAACTCAACTAAAACCAATTTATAGAAAATGAAATTTAAATTGAATTTAATTTGAAATCAAACTAAATTTATTCTAAATTAAGGTGAATTTAAAATTCAATAAACGATTATTTATGAAATAATGCAGTTTTAAAGAAATTTGAACAACAAATACTTCACTCACTAAGAATTTCATTATAGAAAAAAATATAAAATTAAAACTCTTGTAGTAATTTTAATATAGCTTAGAATTTATATCAATTTTGATATTAAAATTATAAACTTTGCACTTCAAACATATAATTTTATGCACAAATTATTTTTATATTAATATTTTTGTTAAGTGATTAATTTTATATTTTAATAAAAAATGAAAAATTTTGTCCATATATTTTAGCAAAGGTGGCGAACCATTACTAATATTTAAAAGCAATGTAGATATACTATAACGAGATGCTTATAATTAAAGCTTTTTATTATAGATTAGATACTCTTATATAATAAAATGCATATAATTCCTGACAAAGAGGTGTTTCTTTGAAGCTTTTAAACTATGATTAAGGAATTTGTATAACTTAAAGAAACTCAATAACTTTGACTCAATAAATAGAGATCTTTTTCCATTATTGAAGTATTTATTGTTTTGATAAATTACTTGAATTTGATTTTTGTTAACAAAAGCTGTTTTTAAATTATTAATGGTATAAATAAATTTAAAAAAGTTCAAACATTAAGTGAAGCAAAGGAAAAACAAAATTGTTTCGGATATCTCTTGATATCTCAAAAGATTGAACGCTTCGCTTGAAGTGCTTATACAGCAATGTAGAAAATGGCAAAAATGTGAGGAAAAAAGCCTAAATTGTGATAAATATAGTAAATGTCGATTGAGATAAAATGCGGATTGCAATAGATTTTGGCATTGCTTTTCCAACCATTTAGCGTTTAGAAAACAGTGTCGGTTAAAACCTTCGAATATATAAAAGAAGAAATTTTTCACAGTCATGATTGAGTTTTCACTCAACACAACTTACAATCGCTATCTTTCTATTTCAATAACAAAAAAAAAAGTTTTCTGCAAACAGTAATTTTTTATCGATTGAATTGAAAATAATAATTGAAGCTTCAGATTAATAACTGCTATTTTAGTGGTCTATTAAGTTTCATGGAATTTGTTTAGCAGTATAATTGCGTCTAATGAATTGGGTTTGTTTGGCATTTACGTTACAAGAGTCTCAGGTCAGACACACACACACACGCACTCACACACTCACACACTCTCACACACACACCAAGAGAGAGAAATCAATAACTGGACTTCGTGTATAACTTAATAGAGTGTTGCTATGAGTTAATGAGAACCTGCAGTTAGTTTAATTAGAAACTACTAACATCTTTATGAGGATCACTTAGTAAATGAAATGATGCTATCATGCTATTGATGCTAAAATGGATATTTAATTAAAGGCTCTAAAAGGGAATAAATTGTTTGGGTTAAAAACTTTCACAACTATTAATCATAATCTCCAATCCATAAGCCTTGTATGATATCAAATAAGGCTAAATATAAATAAATTTCTTGCATTCAAAAGTACTATTGTATCATAATTTTAATGCACATCAGTGTTTGCTTGCTTTCTAACTTTTGTTCATTGTATTATCAAATTTTTCCATTGGACTGAATCTGCTATTTATTTTTCACTATCAATTTGCTCGTCGTTTGGTATTAAAGTACTGGAAAATCCCGATTATATATATTTGCTTAAAATGTTAATGAAATAATTTGAATAAATTTTTTGTTGAAAACCAATAAACATGTTACCCAAAAACTAAGTTAACAATTTACTAAAATATTAAATCCACTCAATTTTTGTATAGTGTATATACTTGTATAACACTCACATATCAGACAGATTGAGTGACATTCAATTTAGAATACAATAACGAGATTTGATTGTAATATTTTTTCAGAATTCGAGATGAAGTTAATGCGTTTTAATACTTTTTTACGGGTCATTTACTTTTATCACTTGAGATGAAATGTAAAGTTTGATTTTCAACTCTTATAACTTATATATGAATGCTTTTTAGCAAAAAGTAACAAAACTTAACGCTTATAATAATAAGTCCTTTAGAATACGTTCTGCAAGAAATGTTGGAAACTCAGAAAAATCTATATATTTCTAGCCTGAGATCAGGTGTCAGTAATTATGTCAAAGAAAGGGAAAATAGATATAAACTTAAGAACTATATAAGAGTACCGGTATACAAGTGTTAAAGGAGTTAATTTATATATAAAACAATTTTTAAGATGTTCTTTTTTCTGAGCCTCATTCATATAAGCTTATGATGAAGTACTGACGATATTCTGTTTGCTACTACTCTAAGTTTTTCCCTCTTTTCTCAAAATAAATTAGAGTCTACACAAAGGATTTTCAAAATCTTTAGAGACTTTTATTTTCAATGTCTCGCAATTGAATGATAAAGAGATCAATTAATTTTGAACCAATTTAAAATGTTGAAGAGAGCATTTTTTATCTTCATATGTATTAATTTGTGACAAAATTTTTTATATTTAAAACAAATCCATAATAGGTTTAGAAATTATTGAAAATGAATTTTCAATACCGGAAAATCTGGTGATCTTATGAATTTTGAAACGTTTATTCAGAAATAGTCAGAAATATTACTGATATTTATAATAGAGATTCAATTTTAGAAAAGAGAAGACAAATTCTGAAAGTTTTAATATTTCGCTTGAATTAATTCAATTTCATTGTGTATTAGTTTAGATTTTTTTGTATTGTAATCTTATTTCGCGGACCATTTAAATTTTTCTATTAATTTTTGTGAACTCTGGTTTTTGATATCAATTACTTTGATAAATTTCTAAAGTTATAAATTCAATAAAATCTTTCTTTATCGATAATCATAATTCTTTTTTATTCCTTTTCGAGTATTAGGGATACAGTAGAAGATCAATTTTAAAAAATAATGTCATTTTAAATAAAACGCCTTTAGAAAAGTTTCTTAGAATGAATTAAAATAAACATTTTCTGAATAGTAACAGAATCTTTGAATAACAAAATGATTTGATTTATTATTTATTATTCTCATAATTTATCATAAATATTCTGGAATTATAAAAACTTTTAACCGCAACTTTTAAATTGACTAAAGTTAGCATTAGCTAAAATTTAATGTTATGATTTAGTCTGGAGTCTCCAGATTTCAACGGTTTTCTCCATTCTCCAGAAGGAAGGTAGATCTGGAGGTCAGCTGAAGGCAATTTCTCCAGATTTTATGCATTTATTTAGAGAAAAATCAATGTTTTATAGTATATTTTACTCGATATTTAATTTTCTCTATATTTGATCAAATTATAAAATAATATTTTAAAATCAGAATTTAAATCGCGCTTTATTATAAATTTTATTTAATAAATTAATTGCATCCTAAATAAATCTCCGTTATAGTAAAGTAGTGGACGGTCCCAATAGCTTCACTAATAACGATATTAGTAATTTATGTGATAATCAGATTGATTGCAAACCAAACAAATTAATTCTTATAATAAAAGTTGGAACCAAATAAACCCAAACCAAGATTATTTGCTCATGAAATAGAGACAATAAATAAGTTTCTCTTTTATATAGCATTAAGCCTTTTATAACAATAAATAGTAAATTTAAACTCACATGAGATCTAATCCGAATTACTGCTACTTTTAGTTATGCAATAATAGAATTTATTATAGTATTTTCTCTTTAATAATGGATTAAATTGAAACACTGGCCTTTACATAAAAGCACTTATTCAGACTGCTTTTTATTACGTTATATTTGTGTTGAATATTAAAATGTTAATTATAAGCTATATTTTATTTTGGTTATACTTAAAATCGCATTTTATTCATAAATATAGCACCAGTTTCAGTAAATTCATTCATTTCTTCATATGGATAATCACTATTTTGGCAAATCTTAAAGGTTTTTAGAATTAAATAAAATATTTGATATATTTGAATCAAGCTTTGCTTGTAATTTGATATCTGATTACTTAAAATATTTAAATATCAAATTTCTTGCATCAGAATAAGAATAGCTTTAAGTCTTAAATCAATTTTCACTAATATTCTGTTTTAATTAAAGTTTTTAACTTATGATAAGTTAATCCGTAAACAAAAAGGCTTTAAATCTAAATATTAAATATTGATATTTAATTAATTTAATTTTTGAGTTTATAGAAAAATAGGTTTATAGAGAAATTTTGAACTTATATAATATACAATACAATAATATTTATTGTATAATAAAAAAGTAAATAAAGAATGGTATAAATGAAAAACACTATAATAATGGACAGTAAGTCAAAGGTAATTGAGTGAAAAAGTTAGGAACAAATGAACATCAGTTAACACATTCACTGTAATAATAAAAAATTCAAATAATAATAAAATTTATTTTAAAGTTTATGCGCTTTAGAGTTATAACGAAAAAGTAAAGCAAAAGAATTTGTTTAATCAGAAACTGAGTCAAACAAACTGATGAAATAACTTTTTAGAGATTATTTTTTACTACAGTATAAGGAAATAAAACTCGAATGAAAACAATTTAAGAAATGATCAATAAGTTTATTTGCATGGAATGTCTTCTAATACCTCCATATATTTGAAATGCACTCAAACTACGAAAAAGAATTAACTATGACTTTGAATGTGATCTTCAGTTAAATTGAGTTCTCTCTACTGTA
This sequence comes from Nanhermannia elegantula, assembly GCA_034699485.1. NCBI lineage: Eukaryota > Metazoa > Arthropoda > Arachnida > Sarcoptiformes > Nanhermanniidae > Nanhermannia > Nanhermannia elegantula. The sequence continues at coordinate 25 of JAQGCH010003740.1, read as the reverse complement.
TATTCAAAACAGCGCTTTAAGAGCC
>JAQGCH010003739.1:0-10086 GCA_034699485.1 Nanhermannia elegantula | reverse complement strand
GCCCAAGGGCTCGGGCTCAGGCTCTGATGTTTTTGAGCCTAGGCTCGTCAGGCTCGGGGCTCATACTATATAGCCTGAAGAGCCTATATGAAAATCACACAGTAAATTTTGATAAGGTGATATTTGTATATTACAGTATATTTCTTATTAAACAAAGTATATAAAAACAAAATCTAAAAATAAATAAATGAATTCCAACTCATAAGATATTAGTTGTGTTATTAAATATTAAATTCTGTTAATTATGATATAAAATATTTTCGTCAGATTTTTTATGATAAAAATATTTAATAAAACTAAAATGAATGAAACTATTTATATAAACCTTGATTTAAAAGAAAGATTAAGTTTAATTTCTAAACTTGAAAGAGAAAATTTTAAGTCTTACAAATGTATTACCAATTTATATGTTTAATTATTAAAATGTGTTTTTTCATCAACTTATAAAGACTTAAAAGTTTAAGTTTATAAGCCCAATGATAATTTAACGATTATTTGATTCAAATTTAAACAATTTAGCTCTATATTAAAAGGGCCAATAATGAAAAAACTTAATGCCTTTCTTGCAGCCCATGAATCAATTATTCTCTTTGTAAGCTACAGGCTCAGGCTCAGTCTTTAAGGTTTGTGAGCCAGGCTCAGGCTCGGGGTATTCGGGCCTATGCTTTTCATTATCTATGAGTAATATTAAAAGTTTTTGGTCTAATTTAATATACTTTTACTATACTTTAACGAATTTACTTTAATACTAAATTTCAATATACAGAAAATTTTGATAAATTCAAATTTTTTAATATTCTTACTATTCAGTTAATTCAGCTTTTTAAAAGAATATTCTTATAAATAACATAAAGACCTATAAACTTTTGTTGGTTTGTGAGGTTTATAAGTTCAAAGTCCTGTTATATTTGATTTGCAAATAGAATTTTAATTAAATTCTAGATTAATTTACGGAAGTGTATGCACCTATATTTATGTTAATGCCGGAAGTGATTTTGGCCAACTATTTGAAGACAGGACTGTGAAAAATGTTATGCACACTATTGCAAAATAGCATTTGAGTGCTGAATAGTTAAACATCACTATAGCATCGGATAAGCGATCCGCTAAAATAAATAATCAAATACGTTCTCTAAAAATAGTACTCCTAAGACACTTATTTTTGCATTTTTTCACTTAATAAGGTTCAAAAGTAGTGTGAAGTCACTTTATTCAATACAAATGCTAGCATTTTGCTTATAGTTTTGTTTTATATTATCCTATCTTTTACTTGTGATCAATGATTGTGCGTTAAATCCATGAGAAATCAAATTAAAAGTTTTCTAAAACTTCTTAAACATCTGAAAATTTCTCAAAACGTTTTACTTAAAAAACAAATTACATTCAGACCGTTTTTTATAAGAGTTGAATAACTCGGTCTATTTTCTCATAATTTAAGTCTCTTAACAGATTTGAATGTTAAGACTTCCCGATAACACGAGTATGACTGCAAAATACTGTATTTCAAACACTGCACAATTTGAATGAACATAAAAAATCACAATTAGAATAAACTGTCAAAACAATTGAGAATTTTCAAAATATAACTTATAGCAAGACTTTCTTTTTGCTATTTTTGGTGCAGTTATTTTTGCATCGGTATGATTGACAGGATGTAACCTCACTTCTCAAATGTGAGAATTCTGTCTTTATTTTCTCATTTTGTTCTTATTTTTCAAAAAAAAATTCAAATAATTTTCATTTTATGAATCAAGGGATTCAGGGATTTTTCAACTGTAAAACAATTTTATTGTTCTTCAAGTCTAAAGTATTTCACAGTCAGTTAGACATAAAATTTTAAAACGTTTGACATTTTGAAAGAAAAAAGTAGAAAATATTGAGTTACAAACAACGACTAAACAGTTTATATGATGAATGTAGTCATAACTGTATTGCTTAATGTGTTTAAGAAGTCATCAATCATCAGAATAAAAGATTGAGAAAAATTTTTGCATATGTTTTAATGAATTCATTCAAATTGAACCCTATTTACATATAATTATATTTTTAAAGAAAAACTTCTAATAATAAGATACTGTATATAGCATTCACACTAATGATTATTATCTTATAGCGAATTACAAGCTATACCATAAATTATCTTAATTACAATTCAAATATAGCTTATAATGAATACTTTGAAAAATCATTAAAATGATGGCCTCAGCTTTGAATACATTAAAATTTCATCTTAACTTACTTTGATTTTGAAAGAATTAAATTTTTAAAAAATCCAAATATACGTTATGTTTTCATTTAGTTCTTGGTATCTTATATCGCATCTCATCATAAATACTTTAATCAATGCTTTTAGTTTTTTAGTTTGTTTGTGGCTTTTTCTAGAGTTTTAGTTTTAGCCCTCAAAGGAAAATCCGAATTGATATGAAAGATAATCGGATATTATTGGAAAAATAGCTCAAATTCCATCATTTATTTTCTTTTTCCAATATAGAAAAGTAAACTTAACATAAAAATTATATTTCCCTCTAATCATTTAAATCTGTTTTATTTCATGGCTGATGATTGATGCCAATTGGCCCAAAAGATTCAGCAACAGATTAGAGCACTATTTCTGTTTTAATTCTAGTATTAAATCTGGTATTAGTGCATATATGACTTTTTTAGTTGTGCCGAAAATCATACATTAAAGTGAATGCTATTTTCTTCATTAGTATAATAATATATAAATCTAACGTGTCATTAAAAATGATGTAGGTCTGTTAATTCGTCTCAAATTTCACAGTAATGTAACAAATTCTTTTTTGCAATTTATTCGGATTTTGTTTTTAAAAATTAAATATTATATGTTATGAAAATGTAATTAACTTTCTATATTTAACGAATACTATCAGTAGATATTATAGAGTAGTTATATTTATTTATATGAGATGCGAAGCAACGGGTCCTTCTTGTAATATATAACGATTCTTTGTTTTAAGAAAATTATTATTTAATTTATTGTTTTTTATATATACGGTAAATAATAATTGGATGTTTCGAAATAGCTATTAATCTGTTATGACTTTAAGTGAATTAAAGTTTTAAGAAATTAAAAGGTGTTAAATGAAGTCAAGGCTTGTTACATATGAATCTATTTTTGTTATTATATGTGATGAATAAGAGCTAAAAAGTTTAAAACTTTTCAGTTCATCTAATTATATCTTCAGATCTAAATGTTTTGGATGTCGTCAGTGTCTGAACAATTATTTAAAAAGAAATTTTAGAGTAAAACAAAGTTTATAAAGCATTTGCGGACTATTTAATCCGATGTGTTATAATAAAAGGCAGAAATTGATGACTTATTTGAGAAAATGTTTGTCTAGGATGTATCGAACATAATACCAATCTATTATATAGTTGGATAGCGAGTCACTCAACTAAGAATAACAAATGGCTCAGTACAATGATTGGCATAAACCACAAACATTCCAAAGACACTGATAATTGATTATGTTTATTGTCAACACGACTTAGAAGTCATTTTGAGCTTATATCAGTTTGTGGTGTTAGATAAACATTTCATAGTTTGTATTAATAATTAAAGCGCTTCTTATTTTTAGTTTGAAATCATTACTGAAGTTTTTGAGTCTAGATTTTATCAGCAATTACTTAAAGGGATTCAACTTTCCCTTTTTGCTTTAGAGACTTAGACTGTTGAATGTTTGAAACCCTAGAAAAGTGAATTTTGGTGCAAAGCAAGGTTAGGTATTGAAAGGAAGTAAAATTCAATATTGAAATGCCTGCTAATACATAAAGAATGATAATTGCCGTCACACAGGACTCTATTTCAAATGATATCATTCTTTATAACATTTCATTTCGTTTGTAATCTTTTATCCTCTGTTGAGTACATCTATTAATTAAACATAAATTACATGAAAAATATATTTATTTAAAATTAAAATCCGGTCTGACATAAAATAATTGAATTGTTAGACAGAAAAATGAAATTAATGGTAAAATAATTGAAGAGATCGAAGGTTAGTCTCGAGAAAATTAAAATGTTTTTTAATTCATATGTGGGATAGTATTGGAATTAACCCAGAAATAGATATCATTTATTATTTCATGAGTATTTTAATTAGAGTTTTATTTGCGCTGCAATCTAGTCCTCCAGATTTTGCTCCAAATAATATGCAATTATTTTCAGTGATTCCAAATAAGTAAGTCATCGCAGTGAAGCCATGGTTTAGGTATCACTAACATAGAGGTGATGTTTGGCCTACTTTTTAAGTGACATTTTAGCTATTAATGTAAATTATTTGATCATTATTTAGAATCATCGAAACCACACAGCTCTAAGCTGTCGTCAAAATCTTAGACACATTAAGAATAAGTGCTTACTCATAAAAGGGCTTACTTTGAAATACCGCTCAAAAAATAGAGCCAGAGATTTGTTCCGAAAGCTCTATAAAAATTAAGTGTGGATTCAATTGTTTAAAAGTGAAAACTTTAATTCATTTACAATCTTATACTTTGAACAGATGGAAAAAATTTAAGAAGATTTAAAAGGCAGTAAAAGTAGAACTGAATGTAATTCACTTATATTCTTAAAACTTTCACAAACTTAGAAGTTTTAAATACAAAATAACTTATTTAGCATTTTAGGCGTGTGTATGAAATCCGTAGATATTACTTAAATCTTTTTTATCAAATTAAGTTCTGAACTTATAATTAATGGTTTTTCAATTTTATTACTTTCTTATATTTTTGAATAAGAGGCAAAACTTCTAAATAATTAATAAAATTCTTTATCTGCTTAAAGTTATGCTTTTATTTTAAACTTGGATTAAAAATTGATTAATAAATTATTGGTCTTTGAGCTAAAACTCTGTTTCAAAACTTTTCAGAATTTTGTTGAAAAGAATTTGTTTGGGTTTAGAATTAGTTAACACTTTAAGAAAACTTATAATTTGAGTTCAAAATTGAATTAATTGATATGTGGGATAACTATTTATTTTATTAAATATTAATTTATTCTCTTCTTTTCCATATTAGTGTTGATCGGGTGTCCATAAGTATGAAAAATGATAATTTGTATAATGAGTTTCGAATTATAGTGAGCTCAATTAATTAGAATATAAAACGTTGAAATATTGTTAATTTATGTTAAGTGACTAATAAAAAGCTAATTATATAACTTACTTATACAAAGATTAGTAAATTAAAAAAACTAACAAAAGAAGTTTAAGGCTGTTTAGGATCTAAACATTAGTTAATAAATGAGTTGAAAGGTTTGTTTAAGTTTAAGATATTATTAGAATGAGACGGATAGCAAGGAAGACGCTTTTTAATCTTCTTAGAACTGGTGCAACAATGAATGCAGAGCTCAATGAGTCTAAAAATGTCGGAAACATTAGTAATTAAAGATATATTCATTTTTGAATTCATTTTTCGCTTAGTTTTATTCAAGTTTTTAATTTTGAAAGTTTTTTGAACCATTGGGTCATTTATTTAACAAATAAATTGTACATTTAAAAAGTTATCTTAATATTTAATCATTTGATTTAATTAAGTAAAAAATAAGTTCTCATAAGTAAAGAGTAAATAATAACGAGATATAAATAAATTAACATTTATATGATTTTACGAAAATAAAATCAACTAAACAACAATAATACTACTCATAAACAACATTAAATATTGGTCTTTCAAATAAGGCAGTGATAAGGTTTTCATTTCATATCAAATGATTAAATTAATTACTGATAGTATTTGAGGAAAAAACAAAATCGCTTTTTCTGATAGCAATGCGTTAAATATCACTTTAATAATTAGAATAATAATAATCACTTTGAAATGTTAGTAGCATTTAAAAAAGGATTTCAAACGCCATAAAGAGCTTCATTTTCGAATCTTTTAAGTACAGCACAATAGGTGAAAGAGCAGGCTATGACCCCAAGTTCAGTGAGGTATACACCAATATTGCCTCCGAGATAGAAGATTTGCACAATTAAGTATATCGTTAAACAAATGCCAAAAATCATAGTTAACCAGTAAAAAAGGTAACAAATGGCACATAAGCCTAATATACACAACATTGTCATCACTGAACCATTAATTATATAATAGTTGGCTATTTCTTCTTTAGCAAAGTTTCGCACAAAAATTAACGGTGCAATCGCCAGAATAATTAATAGGATCAACGTTAATATTAAAGACCAGCGGAGAATACTGAACCACGATCTCAGGCTTGCCATCACTTTCTTTATGGCAAAAAACAATACTCAAAAAACTTTATAAATAACTTTTTGAAGTATTGTTTTAATCAGAATTTATTCTGAAGGCTATAAATCTTCTTCACTATGAAAATACGAATCTTGTGTTCAGAATATAAAATGCATAAAATGTGTCCTAAAGTTGAGTGTTTGACTTCTATGTGTATTTGGCTCTTATGTGAATTTTTGGCAAGACTTCAACATTTTATTTTATTATAAGCCCCTTTTGCTCCTTCATAAAGTGGGATTCGCCAGATTTGCGATTGGATTTCAAGAAATTGTGTTCACAAAGTTGTAAATTATACAGAATCAAAAATTGAAAAACTTAAAGTGTATTTGTTAATTTTATTTTTACCATACGTTTAATACTTCTCTCATATGGTGGTAAATAAAGTAACAATTAATTAGATTTATTGCTTATTCCTGCATATAATAAAATAGCTGAGAAAATTGTTATAAATTTATTATTGTTAACTTTTCGCAACCACTTGATTTTCATAATGTGTGAAACTAATAATTCAATTGTCCCATAAATTATTTCAAAGCACTAAGTATTTAATACTACGAAATATAAGTTTATAGGCAGAATAATAACCAGTAAATTAAACAAGCTTTGGTTGGATTTAACAACTTTCTGATTAATGATTACAATATTAGTGAAGGGAGTATTAAACAAAAACCTAAAAAGCTACGATTTCTTCGAACACTATTAAATAATCCCTAAAAAATCTCTGAGACTGCAATCTCTGCTCTGCTAAAGAGATGCGTAGTCATGAATGAGGCAATGAATAGCATTTTCATAGACTAATTCTCTCTCTCTCTCTCTCTTTCCTCTCCTCTCTCTTTTCATGCTCTTCAACCTCAAAATACTCGTTCCCATAAACTCAGTTTTAATAAAGCATTAACACGAAAAACTCCAACCCTTAACACGTTTGGTTTACTGTTGAAAGAGTTCTGTTGTGTAAATATTTTTTTACTATTGTATTTCAAGTGTAGTGTATTGTATTTATATTACTAGATTTGGAAAAAACACCAAATATTGAGTAATTGATATATTCTTAACATAACAATAAATCTAATACTAGTAATGTAAATATTATATTTAAATTTCATTTTACTTAACTGAGAAGGTAGGGGCACAAGGGGTTGATCCCTTTTTATATTACTTTGTACAGTTAGATCGATTTTAGTAAATTGCCAGTGCACAGAAAAGCTGTTACTAAAATAGAGATTTGCTGAAATACGACGATGGGTTAAAAATTTTCTAAGAATCGACGACACTAATGATAATTTTATTACTTTTAGGAACGCCCTTGTTATTATAAATAATCATTTAGAAAATTTTAATAATTTTTTAGAAATGCAATAATTTAAGCATAAACTATAAATTTGTATGCATATCCTAAATTAATCCTGTGATCATAAAATTTCTAAAATCAAACCGTTGTCATTGCTATGTGTAAGCTATAATTGGTTTCCTATTTGTGTAAGCTATAATTGGTTTCCTATTTTTCTGTTTTCGAAGACACAATATACCTGTTAAATTATAACCTAATTGTATGCGTACCATCGATTCGAAGCAGCAATCACTGCATTGTAATTATTAATAGCTGAGCAGATGTAATAAGTTTAAGTAAACGTTAAAAATTGAATGATAACGAAAAAATTATTAGAAAGAACATTCGACGAGGGAAAATGCAATTTATTGACTGTTAGGAAATATTTCATTAATTATAATTAAAAATCAAGGTTGGTGTGAAAGGATGAATAGGGTTTGCTAAAATTTAAGCTTTTTTACACTATAGACCTCATAGGACCGCCTGTGTCTTAAAAGTGGGTTAAAATTCAACACTAAAATTGAATTTTGCTTTAAACCGAGTGAACAAAACCTGGTTCTCACTCTGTATCATTTGTTCTTGAACTAAGACCCCACAGAAGTTTTTGCATTTTTATAAGCCTTACAATAATTTTGAAAATATACCCTTTTGTTATATGTTTTATGAAAGATATGTAAATTTTGATTGATTAGAGTTGGCTCATACAGATTCCAACAGTTAAAGTAAATGCTGATAAATAACAAATATTGCAAAATAACAAAATTTCATTGTTTGTATTCATAAAAATGTATTTAAATAGGATTTTGCAAAAATACATAGAATAAAATTTAAATTATTTCCTAAACAAGAAAATATAAGCTACAGTTTTGATCACTTAAACATACAGTACTTAAGGACTATAAAGTAAAGCTTTGAATGGAAATGTAGATCAAAAATAAGTTTATTACTGATCAAATTTAACTGCTTAACAACATTTCTCGTTATAAGTTAGGAATACCATAGCAGTAATTTGAGCATAACTTTTAAGCAGAACTTCTTTTCATAAGGGGTTACACAAATTCTATCACTTGGAAATGAACATGATAAACTTTTGTTATTGTTTACATAGCGAATAATTTTGTATTACTCAATGGTATGGCAGCTGTATGTGGGAAAGATATATCAGTCGGAAGAGAACAAGAAAACCACTCTTGAAGGGCTGCACCTCAAATGCCCGAATCTCTTATACAAACTTTACCAGATTTTACTGTAATCAGGGTTTAAAAAAGTCTTTTTCCAAAAATCATTTCTTTCCAAATGTAAATTTTATTTGTAATCGTTGAATAACTGTATTATTGAATACAAAAATTCTTTAATGTTTGATCAATATATAATTCAATAAGTAATAGATCTGTTAGCATAGTTCAAGTTTAAGCCACTGCCGTAGCCAGCCATGGGCTACTGGCCTTCAATCATTTTGAGACATTTATGTGTAGGTCTGTAGGAATTTTGAAAAATTATCAAATCTTAAATTTTTCCTATGTCTGGCCCCCCAACCAAAAATTTCTGGCTACGGTACTGGCCTAAGCCATAGGTTTTTAATTTTATTTCAAAAAAATTCCGTTGAGATTTCTTTGGCATTTGATGATTACTTAGATCTTAATGAAAAAGTTGCTTAAAATTGTAAATATTTTATGCTTTCAATCAAATAAATGATATTATGGGTATTAAAACAGGGATTCGATAGTTTGAGGTTCGCTGGTTTGAGAACATCCTCTCTTGAAAACTCTTATCTGCAAGGCTTTAACCATAAAAATAGATATGAAGACGTTATGAAACAGTGAAAGTATATGTGATTTTGATGTCATAATGACGTGAAAATAGAAGGAAAACATGTTTTTCTGGTAGCGTTTTAATTGATCTTAAATAATATTAATAATAGAAGTCAATAAAATTAATTCAAAAATGAAAAAATATTAACTAATCGACAATAAACAGCAAGTTTTCATCAGTTTTTCCGGTTAATAAAAGTGCTTTCATTTAAATCTGAAACTACTAAACAAAAAAGTTAATTGTTCTCACATTTATTGGATACGTCACTTACAATTAGATCTATTTTACTTATCTGTGTTGATAATTATTATTGCATAACAAACAATTTGTTTGTATGACAGTATAAAAGTGAATCATCACTTTCTCATCATATCTCAAATAAGTTTCAGAAGTTGACCAACTTTTAAAAGACATGGCTTTAATTGAATCAATAGTTTTCATAATATTCAAAGTTGTTTTATTGATTTTCAAATTTTGTATAATATACACAATAATCGTAACGTGTCATCAAGGTTTAGAAGACGATAGACACGGATCTATCAATCAGAGGAGTAGTTCAACTAATTATATGATTTCATTGCTGTTTGTAATGCTTTCAATAACCGGTATTTATGGCGTATATATGAATCATTTGGGATTATTTTTAACGTGGCTTTTATTGCGTCCAATTGTTTATATAC
>JAQGCH010003738.1:0-10087 GCA_034699485.1 Nanhermannia elegantula | reverse complement strand
TTACTAACAGCACTTTAGAACTCATTTTATTAGATTTAATACTTATTATACTCTTAAATATGAACTTTAAATACTTATTGGTAATAACTTATTACTAATATGTAATAAGTTATTACACATATCTCTATTCTTGAGTATAATCTGTATAACGTTCCATATGTTAAGGTTCAAAAAATACAAAACTACAAACTTTTTAAGTTTTAAGTGTTATTTATTGGACATTGAATTACAATATAGACTCAGCTAATATTACTTTAACTGATACAGTTGTTATTTACTCCAATTAAAGACTTTATTTAAATTCCATTTAAACTCAGATCAAATTAGAATTCAATTATAATACAAAAAGTTTGTCGATTTATGATTATGTCATAAATATAATCAAATTATATTATTGGTTGCGTTCGTTGGCTTTGTTTTATATGTTTCTGTCAGTAATTTTCGAAAAATTAAATTTTCAATAATTAATAGTCTTATGATTTGAATCAAATAATTTCTATCCATAACAGTATCAACAGTTGAAATACACACACAATTGGGTAAATATCCGGATGTGATTCCTGAGAGTCTCACTTATAAAGTAGGAAAATGTTTCCTTCAGAGAAGAACCGTTTGGAACATTTGAATCTCGTGTTCTTATATTAACTGAGAGATGGTTTGGGAAAAGGAAAAGAGAGTTCTACAAACATTGGCTTAAAGTGAATACATGTCAGCAAAAGGATCAGTTGGTTGAGGAAAATGTTATTTTCAACGAAATAGGGAGTCTGTGCCACACGAGAATGTATTGGAGCTATTGGTTCACCAGAATATCTCTTCACGGACTCACAGTATCGCTGATTCTAATGATTTTGATGGCATTGTATAAGATTGAGTGAAAAAAGTTTTGTAGTTTATTATGATTTGAAACATTCATGTCGTGTATTAATAGTATAATATTTTATATAATATTTAATTAACTGTTTTCAAAATTATAATCACAAACAAACAATTGAAAAGAGTTATTGAAGTTATAGTCAATAATTTATAGCAATTCAAATGATTATGAATTTCTGGATAAAAAAATTTTTGTTATCAAAAATTATTTAAAACTTTATTCGCAAAAACCTTTGCAAATACATTGACTTAAAATCTTAAGTATAAAAAGTAATTTATATAATGTTTGAGATAATAGATAAAAACGAGAGAAATATATGAAATTCACTGAATATATAAGTGTTTATTGAGAATTACTTTCAATATTTCTTTCGAGAAAATGACCAAATTCTGTCATTTTATTGATTCGGGTGAACATCGATGGCATCGTTTAACTTAACGTATGTGTCGGTCATCTGGTCTCGCATTTGGTTGAGTTGAGCCATAACTTGTGTATAACCATCAAAAACTGCATTTATTCGTCTCATCGCTACTGAACTCTCATTAATGTGTTCCATATGTTGGTGAACCACACCGTTCAAATTGTCTCTGGACTGGAGCACCTCATTCATAGTGGTGTTCATTATGTAAATCTTAGCCCCGATTAGGTTTCTTCTGGCCATCAATTCTTCTAAAGTAAGATTGGGATCGACTGCAGGCAACACATAGTATTGGATTAAATGTTGCACTAAAACCATAAACTCATTTATATGTTTCAAAATTTGCAAAGAATTGTTGATAACTAGTGTTACTTCTCGAGGGAAACCATTATCTGCGTTTGCATTGGCCATTATTTCAATTGTTTCAGTTATTTTCAAACTATTTGTGACATAAGTTAAAAAAGTTTTAATATTTTAAATGATTTTAGAGTTTCAAAAGGTTTTAAATATTAGTATTTATTTCAATGTTTATGAGACTAATGTGTAAGTTTGCTATTTTACAGTCGTCTGAGTAAAAAAACTGTTTTGACTTAATCTTTAAATAATGTTACGCTCGAAATGCTTTATCATCACTCCCACCCTCTCTATAAAAACTTTATATAACAAAAGTACTCCTTGTTCTTCAACTTTTTGATATTAAGAATATTTTAAATTTTTATTTCGCTATATATGTGAGGATTTAAATGATTTTTAAATTTTAATATTAAACACGTAAAAATGGTATTGTCATAAGTTATCAAACAAAGTATTTTGGGCTCATATTAGGGAACTGTTATATTATGGTATAAAGTCTAACAATTGAATCCCAATAATGGACAGCACTCACCTAACCATATCTTAATTTGATCACTAAAGTACTTCAAAAGTGTGACCCCAGTGTTTACCCAAATGCTAAGGTCGAATGGAGGTCACTATTAGCAGATTTTCGAGCTGTCTATAATATATTAATACATTAAATGTTTTAAGTAATTGCCAATAAATTGCAAGTTTATCACAAATCAATAAAATACTGTAAATATATTCTCTTATTTAGCATTTAAGATAATCACAAATTTTGAAGTTTTTGAGCAAAATTGGATTAAGAGATGATTCTAAAGGCAAAAGAGAGGACAGACCATCATTTGTTTAAATAACATAAATAAATACTTTATTATCTTTGAAATTGTTTTGAAATATTTGTTTACATTCAAAAAATTATTTGATATAATAATTGATATTTAATTTAAAAAAGTTTTTAAATATTGAGAAAAAATATATTTATTACTATTATTTGATAGTAATATATGAAACATAACTATTTAAAGTCTGTGAACAGTATTTGTATTATTCTTTAGTTTCGAAATTTTGGTTTTCTTTTTTCATTTCACGAGTTTTGTCTTTTACTTGACTTTCGTTTTCTGGAATAACTTTTAGTTCATTTGGATTTTTACTACTTTTTGCGTCATTTTGTTCTACATTTCTTTTAATTTCAGTTTTCTTTTTCTCTTTTTCTGAATTACTTTTAACTTGAGTTTTATTTTTCGCTTTTTTGAACAGAAGGTAAATAAGAAAAATGAATCCAATCATTAACACAATAAATAGAAATAAGTTCAATATTGTTAATGACTTTATAAGAGTGAACAAAACGCTATTAATGAGAGATTAAGTTTTGAAAATGGATGTAATTATAGTTTAATTTATAAAATAATTACAAATTTTGATCCTGTAATTCACCAAAAGTACAACAACGGGCTATTGATTTGTTGCCATTCTGTTCATTACAGCAATAATTAGCGTCTCCTTCAAGACAATAAATTTTTCCCATTTCTTCTTCAGAGGTTTCAAAACTGCAAATTATGTAATCAATAAGTCTTTCGCTATAAACAAGTTTTAAATTATTTAATGAGAAAATTAAAGCAAAAAACTGATGGATAATAATCTGTGACATATCTGTCAGATAAGAAAAATAAATGTTTGAAACAAACGTTTAATTCTTTAAATTGAAGTCAAATATTGTTAAAAATTTAGAAAATCACATTAAAATAAGTTTATGTGATAGTAAGTGACTATGATATGTGTTGCCGCGCGCTTGCAATAAATCTAATTCTGTATTATTTTTTATTCAATCTGTGATTCAAAAGATTTGATAAACATTTCTATTAATGAAATGAACTTAATTTCTAACCAAACAATTCTTTAAAAATAATAAATACAATTATATGTTAGAATAAATCATATTGTCTGTGAGCGCTATAATTATTATAAATGAATTTTAACTCCACTCTAAAATGCACTCCAAATACTACTCAACTTTTAGATGGGTTCTCTAAAAATGTATACCTTGGTCCCCCCTTAGATTTTTAAGGAAAAATTGAGAAAATGTGCCTTTAGTCCCCTTTCTCCAGCTTAGACTCCCTGAAGCTGTGGCTTCCCTAAACCATAGCATAGTTTTTCAGATGAATAAATCTATAAAAAGCTCAAAAACAAAAAATCATATGGAAAAAATTTAGGAAAAATCTTGGGGGGTAAGGTCCAATTTTCGAACTTTCCAGGGAGGTGTACACCCCCTCTGGTGAACCATGCTCATAATGCTTGTAAATCATAAAATAAATTTTATATTTTTTTAAACATCTATTGTTTAAGAATTTACAAAATTACCTAAGGACCCAAGGAAACCGCCCGAAATTCTATTTTACTGATAACCAGGGCTCGCCAAGGGTCGATTGTAAGTAGGGTGTACAACCCCCAGCTTTTGAGATTCTGAAAAAGTATACCTTGGTCCTCGTTTTGATATTTTTCAAATTTTATAAAAAAATAAAATAATTGATTTTTGTGTTATTTTTCTATAATATTGCATTGAAAATTTTGGCGCAAAAATGTATTTTCAAAAAATTCGTCTTAAAAAAGTGACGAGTTTGCCCGCTATAGTGTTTTTTGAGATAAAAATCAATCAAAAATCTTGACTGAAAATCTATTTTGCAAAAAAAAAATTATCTTATAAAACTGATGAGTCTGTTTCCCCACTTCGATTTTTAAGATTTTCCGAAAGTTCACCACCCTAGAACTTTTGACATTGGCAAACTCTGCTGATAATTAAAAACTGAATGCATGGCAACAATCAAATATCGGTTTGCTTAATGATAAAAAATATTTTTAGGTGTATTTTATGATTTCTTATTTAAAACTAATACATACAATAATTTATACGATTTACATAATGACCATTATTAAGTCTTTTGAAAATTATATATATTAAAGATAATTTACTTTATTCATGAGATTTAGATAAGATTTTATTCAAAAATATAATTGAGTAATATTTAACGAGTTTATATTTTTAAATATGTTTAATAAAAATGAAAAATATAATTACTGATACACATAATAAAAAATTGATTTTCAATTTAATCAAAGTTTTGATTCTAAAAAAATTATTTTCTTTTTATTTTTTAAGATAATGATGTATTAAAATTCTGGTTTAAATACGATTAGAAAAATATTATATCATATTTAAATTTCATATAAATAAGTTGAAAATTTGAAAAAATAAAACTTGACATAAAAATTCATTATAATTTTGAAGAGAGTTCGTTTCATTAAAAAAAGCATTATTGTGAGTATTTTATAACATCTATTATTTCAAAAAATGATATTATAGTAATTTAATATTTTGCAGAAAAATGAAATTAGGTTTAATTATATTGGGATACATTTATACTGCATTTATAGATAACTCAAAGTTGAATTCAGTTGCATTTTCAAAATAAAAAAAGAAATGACCATAAACTGGATTAAGTATTTCTTATATAATTAAAATATTGAAATTTTCTACTGATATTTAAAAGAAATGAAATTTTATAATAAAGTAATTTATTAATAGCATATTAGGTTGGAATAATTTACATGTTATCAAAGACTAACAGGTAAGGGTATAGTTTTGTGAATCACAGGTTTTTTGAAATTCACATAAAATGATTTAATAATAAAATGATGAAAACTGAAAACAATGCAAACCCTTTTTTATTGTGTTATTACAACCAAATTAACCTTATGTTTCAATGATCTCCATAAAGTTCAGGTTCGGAATGTCAGATCTGGTTGAGTGTGGGGTCAAAATGCTAAGCTGAATGGGGTAAGAACTGAATCCAATAATGTATCATATATTAAGGCAATGCACATAAATAAAATTTCTCCATTGAAGCTATTGTGAAAAAACATTCATTATTGCGGACATTTTGTTAAATAAAAATTGCAAACCTTAAGGATAGCATTTTTTCAAAAATCATCAGCTTATTAATTAATATTTTATGTGAATTTCAGAAAAATCTGTGATTTACAAAACTATACCCATACTTATTAGTATAAATATGAAGAAAGTGAAGAATAAAGGAAAAGTACAATTATTTAATGCAAGAAAATGTTTGCCACAGAATATTATTATAAAATCAGCGGAAACTCAATTGTATAGAATAGGATTGAGTTTACATTCTTATGATTATGTCATTAGAAATAAATATCTAAATCCAAAATTAATACTCACATTGAATGTATTGACTATGATTAAAATGATGGCAGAATTATTATTGCCTGAGGATAATAATTATCTGTTTATAATATTTGGAGACTTTTTTCACTTTTTATCCAAAGATAATATTCTTCGTTTGAGCGCTATTTTTGGTTTTTCATTTGGGATAATAATACAATCGATATATTATTATAACTACAAGAATGACATAAATCCAACTTTTCTTAAAGTATTTCAAATGATGTCGGGTTTGGTTTCACCAAAAACTATTGGTCTCACAAATAAAGAGATAATCTATAGATTTATGAAAATATCCAAATTTGCATTTTTTATATGCATTTCAATAATAAAATTTTCAACTATCGCTGTAATAATATTTATTACCTTAACATTCATTAACAAATGTTCAATTCTTGAGTTTATTATTTTCATTATACCGAACATTATATGGTTCGCTATATCCTGTCATTTCATTATAAAATTTCAATTATGGCAGTGGACATATTTTTGTTTAACCTGTTATTATCTCAAAATCAAACTCAAAGAATCAAATCAACAAATTTCAAAAATGATTGAAAGCAAACGAATAATCAATAGTAAATCAATTATGGAAACTCTTCTTTTAATAAATTCAACATATTATGAGATCAATGAATACAATTAATTTTTTTTCGAAATGCTTGCTTACGATGTGGTTTATAATTGGAATCATAGTTAATACTTTACTTTTTAGTTTATTATCCAATGAATTAAATTTTTTCATAACATTGATATTACTGGCAATGATATTAAATATTATTTTCTTTTTCATATTCTTACTGAATATGAGTTCTTCTGTTAATTTTGAAGCGAATAAATCGTATAAATTATTGAATAGTTTATTAATTTCTTATAACAAATCGTTATCTAAAATACGATTATCTTATTATATCTTTATTAAGTTTAAGGTAAATACAAGTTTTCATTATTTAAAATATTAAACTAAACATTTATTTAATAAAACAATATTCAATAGTTAATGATATTTATCGAAAGAGTTGGACAGAGAAATGTTGGATTTTGGTGTTGGAAACTATTTATTATAAACCATTTCAGATGTTATGAAGTATAATAACTTTTATCAAAAAACTATTTTTAAAAATTTATTTCATAATTTTTTTATGTGAAATACTATTAATTTTTAAATAATTATTTGATATTAAGACAAATTATTTTTTCTTTTAGATTATTTCAATATTATCACTATTTTTCTTGAAAATGATCGAAATATTGTAGAGAATAAGTATTTGTTAGTAAAACTTATAACCTATATTACTAGTGATGAGCAGGTTCACAGGCTCAGGCTCAAGGCTAGTTTTCAAGCTCAGGATCATCATTTGCACCAGACTTCAGGCTACTGAGCTTTAAGAATTACTGTTAAAAAGATTGCAAAAATAGTTGTTGAGTAGTATCAAAATCGCGAAACAGATTTCGTTTACACTTTTATGCACATTGCAAGAAAGCGACATTTAGGGTACAAAACTAATTCATGCAAATTGATTGGCAAAAGTCTTAATATTTAATTTAGATTTAATTATATTAGTGAAAGTCATTCACCGCTACAATGGGCTTAAAAATATTTGTTTTAACAATCGTTTTTGGAAATGAATTGGGCACTTGGGCTGCTTCTAAAGTATTAAACGTCTCAATTTTAAGACTAATCTTTAAATCAATAACTTTGTAGATATTTACTTAAAGGATATGTTTGTAAATCCAGGGTTTGTTACTGTCTAGCCGTACGTTATGTGACAGCAATTTCATAACGTGCGGCCTTATCATTTTAAAAATGCACAGCTCTTGTATATATCTCAATACACCTTTCAATCATCTAAACCAGATTTAAACAATTCAATAGCTGGTGATGATTATGGACGTGTGTGTGAACACGATATCGGTCTTATAATACTCAAAAAACATATCGAATACAAAATAGAAACAAATAAGTTTTGCTTTATTTTAAAACAGTTTTGAATAAAAAGATGACAATTGTTTTCATGTTTACACTTTATTTATTCTGTCATCTGTAGTATTGGTATTAATCGGTGTCCTATTATTTATGAGTTTGTGTAAGAAATGAATTATTTTATTTTTAATTCAAACTAAATTTTACAAATTATATTAATTTTTATTTCTAATGATAAGTCGTAATACAAGAAGTGATGGCCTGCCCTTACAAACAGTTTCCATGCGGTGGCCGGTGCTGTTTTACAGGGTTTCAAACATGTGATAGTATTTATGGTTGTGTTGGCAACTGATCTAAATGATGTCGGAGAGCGTTTCAATGCTCAAATACATTGTTCAAATGTTATTCATAAAGTAATTCTATTGTAAATTCTATTTTAAATCTAATTAATGTGATTATTATTATGTTTTAAATTTTATAAAATTATGGATTATGTTATTTAACTTAAAATTGTATTAATTTTTAAATAAATTACATTATATAAGTTACGTTATATTATGTATTTATTATATTAAAGCTTATAATAATTAATAAAACTAATGTTTGACTTGAATATAACGATTTTACGCATAATTTAAGGTAATCTGCAATTTTATATATTAGCGATTAACATATTAGAACAGACTCATTTAGGTTTACTAATCAGGTTTGCATATATGGGTTATTAAAGATCGCTATTATGCATATACCGTTCGACATTTTTTCTTGTAATGAATTTAAAAGATTCTAAACAAAAAAGTGCGTTTACTATATTATACTTAAAACTTTCGAATGAGGAATGGAATGCACATTAAGTATTAGAGTTGATTCAATTCAGTTCCGATAAATCAAATAATAATTTCAGCTTTAGTTATAGTTTGTGGAACAGAAACGGAAACTATTTTTTCAAAAATTTAAGCTGAAACTCAAATTTTTACGGAACTAAAAAGAAACAAAATCTTTTCTGCGACAGAAAATTAAATTTGTAATATTTTTGCGATTATATTGAAGCTTAAGTAATTCTGTCTTCGCTAGTAAACTGTTCAAACTTTTAAATTAATTTTGAGGCAACGCCTCCGCCCACTGTATGTGTTAGGATAATGGCAAAACTCGATTATGGCAAATGGATTTTGAAAGCACCATTGAGTTGCTATAATCGTGGATATACTGTTTAATCATTTACTAATCTAATAATCTAAATGCTATTTTTTAATATTAATTTTAAATTATTTCTTAGTAATTTTTCTGGTCCTTTGAGTGAAATGAGTTGCCAACCATTGGTCTAACGGCTCGAATAATATGAGCCGACAGTGGCTTTCACCAAATTATGCAAAAGAAGTGTTTCCTTTTACCTTTAAATTGCTGTTCGTTTTGAATAAGATTCACAGCTTTTAACTTCAATAAAATAAAATAAGTTTTTATTTAGGAATCAAAAGAAAATTACAAAAGTGAGTCTTGAAATACCAAACTTAAGATAATCGTTTACAAAAAAACTCGCCTTTTATATAAAAATCTTATCTAATCTTAGGTTTCGAGGATCCGAGGTTTCTTTGACCGCACAAAATTCTATTTGTTTAATGTATGAAATGTTATAATAATCATTAAGTAAATAAAGTAAACTAAGTGTTCTACACTAATTATAAGGCTTACAAAAATGATAAAGTTTATTAAACTCTAATTATTCTCAGACTAAATTTACTTTAAAATATGAGGAAACTGTTTAAAATAACTAAAGATTAAAATATATTTCACAATATTCTGCTTCAATGTGTTTGAGTTTCTTATTTAGTATTGTTTTTTCAATAAAAAAACTCTTTTGATAAGTTTTCATATGAATTACTGTATGTGAATCCATACATATGTTTAAGATAAAGCTTTAAATAAAGCTATCGATGATTTAACAGAAAACTATATTAAACTATTGTAAACTCAAAGGAATAATTAATACTTTACATTAATAGTCAATATGTTAGACAAACATCTAATTAAAACATTTTTTGTTATATCAATGTTAATAATGAATGCATTGGCATCACTAACAATGTTGGGCGCAGACGTTTCATCACTTCAAAGCGCTGAAGAATTGGGGCAAAAATACTATAACGCAAAAGGAGAACAAGACGACGCTCTAAATATACTCAAAAGTATTGGTGTTAATTATGTGAGACTCAGAATATGGGTTAACCCTAAAAGTGAAACTAATAATAAGCAAAAAGTTTTGGAGTTCTCTAAAATTGTTAAATCAAAAGG
>JAQGCH010003737.1:0-10089 GCA_034699485.1 Nanhermannia elegantula | reverse complement strand
AATATCATTCTTTATATCCTCATAGAAGTCTTCTGTTTTGATATGAAGCATTAAGCCATCAGTATCTGTTTGTACAATTTCAACTTTATCACCCCATTTTGGTTTTAAATACTCATATACAAATTTAAACATTCTCCACTTTGACATCTCAAGTACACAAAATCCAGCATAAATTGGTTTATTATATTTGACTTGTAGTCGATTCATGTGAAGGGCTACTAAATTTTTAGTAAATATTGTTTCACGTTTAAAATTAATCTTCTTCACATATCTTAATGCTTTTTTCTTTTCACAGCAAAACTTTATATCTTGTCTCTTGAGTACATTCTCAATTGTTTTCCCATAAATTGAATTATTCATTAGTTTAAAGAAATCTTTTTCAAATTCAGAAGTTCCATCTTGTCGTAACTTTGTATTCAAATCTATATAAGGTTTTAACCAATCTTTTTGTTCATATTTTATTGCACACTCAATTTTATTAAGTTTAAGTTCGTGTTGAATTGCTTGTTTTAACGTTCTGTAATCACAAATTAATCCTTTTTTATTCTCTAAACTTGTAATTAATTTCCTTGATTTTGTTATTTTTCTTAATTTATTTTGATAAGGTGATAAATCCTTATTTTTTATTTCTCTGTGAATTGGAAAGAATGGATAGTCATTATGTTTATCATGTAATTCTTTAGGATAATCTAAACTAACTTTTAATGTATAACCGATATCGTTATCATCATGAATTTCAAGTAAATGTTTTTCTAAATATCTAATTTCTTCTGTTGAGCACCATTTAAATGCTTTACAAGGTAGTTTAAAAGACATTGCATCACCGTATAAGTTGTTAGCATCAACAGGAACAAAATATGATGATTCTTTTGTTGGATTATAGTTTATCATATATTTATTATTTGCTTCAACATATCGTTTCATAATACAAGACAATC
This sequence comes from Nanhermannia elegantula, assembly GCA_034699485.1. Taxonomy (NCBI): domain Eukaryota; kingdom Metazoa; phylum Arthropoda; class Arachnida; order Sarcoptiformes; family Nanhermanniidae; genus Nanhermannia; species Nanhermannia elegantula. Next base: position 9,151 of record JAQGCH010003737.1, on the reverse strand, counting down.
CTCCTCTAATTCCTTCCATTATCATTAATAACATATCTTGATCTGTTAGTAATTCTAATTCAATTCCTATGTATTTTAGCATTGCATCCCAAGATAATCCAGGACTTGAGATATAATGAGCTGGGTCTAAACCATAATGTTTTAATGATAAATCTCTAAATGATTCAAAACAATCAGCTAATATCAAAACATCACAAGTTAGATATAATTCCATATATTCTTTGAAACTCTTACAGTTAAAATAATCCCATAATTTCTTTCCTCTTTCATATTCTTTCAACTCAATGTTCCTATCTTTAAGGTTATCATAGAAGGATTCATAGTTTGGATATTCTCTAGATTCCAACTTGTCAAAACTATCAAGATATGAATAAGGAAATACACCTTTTTGTACTAGTAATTCTAGGATCTCAATAAGTAAGTCTTTAAAATAAGAAGTTAAATTCTTAAAGTTTTTAATTCCGGCTTTATCTTTATCATATAGCACCTTAGCCGACTTATCAATTGATTTCAATAGGAATTTGAGTGAGTCTTTGAATTCAAATTGGATATTAGTTCCTTTAACTCTAACAGTAATAGAGAAGTACTTTTCTTCAGTTTGAGATATAATTTTGAGGTCTCTATCTATCTTATAAAGCTTCCTAATGAAGTGCTTAAAGTCATAACCTGAACCATTATGGAAGAATATTGGTATCTTTAGCGAGGTTCTAACTCTAAGATTGCAACTTTGGTGAGCAGCTCCTCTAAATTTTCCAGTTACATGACAATGATCTCTTACCTTTATATATCAGTTTCAGTAAACTCCCTTTCACAGAAGTGACATTTTCCTGCTTTTTCAAACTTAACAAAATCATTAATATTAAGTTGTGGTCTCTTAAATTTTTCTAATCGTACAAGAAACAACTCATTTAACTTTTGCCCTTCTTCTATGAGAGTTTGCACAAAGTTATTCATAGTGTCCTTAGCTGAAGTACCTGTATATTTTTTAAAGTTGTTATAAAAACTGCTTAATCCTAAAAAACTATAAGCACAAGCCTCATGACGAGCTTTCAATCTTTTATGATCTAACTTTCTTAAAACAGCTTCTAAATCAGCGTAATACACCAATGGTACCCTAACAGTTTTATAAGTATTCTTAAACTTTAAAATATTATCCTCAGCTTTAGGAAGAATAGGAATAGCTTTCTCATTGTCAAAGTAATGATCACATAGAGTTTGATGTCTTCTGAATAATTCTATATTTTCTGTATGATAGAAACATCTCTCACATATAAAATGATGATTTTTATGTTTAGTTAATTGATCTCTAACTAATTTTGGTAAGCTTTTTATATAAACATAATGAGATCTAGCTTCGTCTTCTATTAAAAGTAAGTTTACATGATCTGATTTCTTTTCATCTTGGGAACAAGTTAAATAAGGTTGTATACTTTTTTCATTAATTACATATAAGTTTATTGAAACATTATTCTGTTTACAAAACTTTTTAATATCATCCACTTCAACTGGAAATTTAATGTTACTAAAGTCATAATCATTATTCCAATTACTATACCACGATACTCTCTCTGGGTGGTGAGTAATTTCATCCTTATGTTTATAATACTGTAAACAATATTTAAAACATTTCTGATCATCATTCTTAATGTTAATTGTAGCTTTTTTTATTGTAAATCCATTTTGGTAGTTCGATATAAGAAGAACCTGATAATGGTTTATATTCTCTTAATTTGAAGTCAACATTTACAACATTATTCAAATGCCAATACCCTTCATTATTATCCCAAGATTAAATCTTTTCATGAATTTCAAGGAGTAAATCATGAATCGTTTCTTTTATCTCATCAACTCTAAGAATTATTTTATTTTTAGAAGGTATTGTTATTTCTTCAAACTCTTCTCTACCAGTTGCTGGATGAAACTTTCTAAATTCACCTTTTAATACTATCTGTAACTTTATTACTGCTTTAATCTCTAAAATATATTTCATTCGTTCAAACATTAATTCTGGTAATTCTTCTATAAGAACATTAACTGATTCAATATCATTCTTTGGAATTATTCTTAATGTTAAGAAACATCCCTCTAAAGCTTCTTCTAACTTTTTTACAATATAATCATTAGTTTCAAAATCAATATCATTAAAATTTCGTAATCTTTGTTTTCTAATATTAAATGATTTAACTTTTTGTTTTAGTTTATTTTGTAATAACTTTGTTTTATTCTTATGAGTAATTGATTTAAGATGATCATTCCATTCATTCTCATATATTAAAATATTACAAATTCCACATTTTTTTTAATTTGATTTTCAATCTCATATGTTTCACTATTATTTCTTTGTAATAGTATATTATTTACATGTTTTTTAGTTTTTATATGCTTACTCCAATTTGATTTTGAGATTGAAGTATTACAAATATTACATTGAATACTCGCTTGCGTTTGCAAGCTTGTCTTGCGACTATTTCTTTCCATTTATTATAAATAATTTTTTAATGTTCTGTATTTTTTCATTTTCCTTTATTTTTAATTTATAATAAATGGATAATACATTACCAATGAAAAGATGTGTTAAATGTAAAGAATTTAAATTATTAACTGAATAATGTAATAATAAATATGATATGGATGGATTATATTGGGTTTGTAATGATTGTAAGAAAGAATTTTATACTTTACCATATATTAAACCAATTACATGTGAATGTGGTAGAATGGTGAATAAACCTTATCTATCAAGACATTTGAAAACTGAAATCCATAAGAAATATTTAGATTTGAATTTTAAGAATAATAATGAATAATAAAAGTATACTTTAAAACTATCTTTAATATAGATTAAGACTCTTTGAATCTGTCTTATAAATACTTTAAAAGTACAAAATACATAACAAATAAAAAAAATGAGTTGAATAGAGTAATAATAGATATGGTATTGATGGATTATATTAGGTTTGTAATGATTGTAAAAAAAAGATTATTAACCTTTTCCGTACCGGAAAGGTTAAATTTTAAGTAACATGGTACTTAAGATGTTAAATCATATTTATCAAGACATTTGAAAACTGAAATCCATAAAAAAATATTTAGATTTAAATCTATCTTTAACATAATACATTATATTGTAATTTAATGATTATTTCCATAATGTTAAATATGTTTCTAATGTTTTGTTTGTATTTATTGTCTTATTTTCTTCTTTTTGTGATATATAACTTTGTTGTTTAAAACAAAATCTACCCAAATTATCTCTTGGAATATTTACTATTACATTTTTTCTTGGTGGTATATCTAATTTTATCATATATCTTTTTATAGTTCTAACACTTACTTTTGTTTCAATACTTAATTGTTTAATAGTATTATTTTTAAAATCATAACATTTTATTTTCTTTTCTAATTCTTCTTGAGTAATCATTTATAACACAAAAAATAATCGGTAAATAAGACAAATAGACAAACGGTTATTTTATTTTATATATAAATGAAATCTGTATCAGTAAAAAGTTTAAACAATTCTTTACAAAATGTTTTTAAATCGATAAATCCTAGTATAAGTACTAATCTTATTAATGATTTAAAAAAATATCAAAAATTAGATATGACAAAAGAAATAGTTGATGAATACTTTAAAATATTTGAAACAATTACATTAGAAACTCAAAAGATGAATATTGATGAAGATAATAAAACTGAAATATTAAAAGCATTTTCTATTCTAATCAGTCTAATGGGACAAAATGAATGTATGAGTAATGTGATTATTGCAACAAAAGAAGAAAAAGAAAAATATAAACAATATGCTTATGAATTGATGAATAAATTACAAGAAACTAATAATAAATATAATGAATTAGCAAGAAAATATAATGAAAAAGAATTAGATTTAGAATTACCAAAAATGACTCTTAGTATAACAAGAAAAAATAAAAAGATACCAATTAAAGTTGATGAAATTATAGAAATTGCTAATAATCTAGGAGATTTAGAATTAGAAGAAAAGTTTAAAAGATTCAGTAAAAAAGATGTTTTAAATAAAAATGAACCTAATATTACTCATATTTATGCTAAAAAGGATAAAGTTAATCAAGTTATCCAGAAATAAAGAATCAAAGATTCTTCATGACTTCATTAATAACAATTAGAGTTATTCAAAATAATGATAAGATTGTTAATATTTTTATATTATTCTTTTTAATAAGTTATAAATTATTTTAGTCTTAAAAGTAATCACTGTAACTTTATTATGAAAATAAGAATACTTATATATATTTTATAAGCAATATTTATTTTTTGTAATGCAATAAAAATTGTTTAACCATTGTTTTCATGTTATTATTTAAAGTATATTATGATTATCAATAGCATCTATGATTATTTCTAGATTATAATCATCAGTTTGTAACATTTCTTTTAATTCTGGAACATTTGATATAATATTGTCAATAACTTCTAACTCATTATTTGATGGTATAAATCTTTGTATTTGTTTATTCATTTAATATTGTAATAAAGTATCGTTTATATTCAACAACTCCAACGAAGTCTCACTTGAGATAATAATATTTTATATTTAATATATTAATAAAAAACTCTACAATAAGATGTTTTATTCATAAAGATATAAATAATAATTTTATAATATCATCTAAAAGAAAAATAGATAATTATACTCCAGTTACATTAAATTATACAGAGTGATTAATCATTCTCAAAGTACATTTATTAGAACACAATTAAACTGAATGATGAAATGCTTGTCCAAACTTTTGCACATTTATTAGTGTTCAACTTAATGTTAGTATCATTATATTATATTATATATTTTATTATTATTTTAAATAAATTTTATTCATTTTCTAAAAATTTCAAATAAAAACATTTACATTTGTTCCAATTCAATATTTATTAAAAATTTTATTATTCTAAATATATTTTAATTTAATATTTAAAAATCTGATCTCTCATCACTAATCAACCAACAAGTCAACTTGTGTTCTGTGACATTCTTACAAATTAATTTCGTGTTTAATTAGTAACAATTATTTCTTGAATAATTAACGACATATGTATATGACGCATGTAACAACAGTTAATAGCAATATTTTATAACGTATGTCAGTTACATTTTTCCAATTTAATTTTGAAAGATTTAGGAAAGCAAGCGAGAGCAATTTTTGGATCCGGTTCCAAATCAGCAGTTTCTGGTCCATCTTCAGGTTGCACTTGATAACCATCAGTCAATTGTATAAATCTAACAAGTATTAGAAATAAATCAACCAAAGCCATTTTCTCACCAAGACAAACTCTCCTTCCAGTACCAAACGGAATAAATGCAATTGGTTTCGTTGTTACGTATCGAGTTTTTCCATCATTTTCATTATCTGCTTCAAAAAATCTTTCTGGTTCAAACGTTTCTGGTTGATGCCAATGTTTCGATGAGAATGAAACAATCCATTGTCCAGGAATGACCGTTGTTCCTTTCGGGATTTTATATCCGCACAATTCGGTGTCACAAATTGTTGCATGAAAAGTTCCAAATGGTGTAATTCCCCGAAATCTTTGACATTCTGATATAAAAGCGCGAACATAATGACAGCTTTTCATATCTTCTTGTACTGGTCTTCGATCACCAATTATACTATTAATTTCCGCTCGCAATTTATTTTGAACTGAAGTGTAATTTGACATTAACAACAACATCCAACGAAATGTAAAGTGCGTTGTATTACTTCCGGCCTGAAAAAGGTTAAATAGCGATAAAATTAAATTACCATTTTTTAAATATTCCTTCGTTTGTTTATCTTCTTCTTCTGCTTCGATTCGAGCATCTATTAATGCATCCGTAAAGTCTCTTATTTCATTCTTATCAAAATCTTTTAAATGATTTTCAAAGTTGCTTCTAATAAAATCCTTAAAATCTAATAATATTTGCTTTATACTGTTTATTTGTTTGTCAAAATATGAAATTTTACGCAGAATTGGAAATAATGAAGCCAATATTGTTGCTGGTGTTAAATTGCTGTTAATGTTTATACTTTTTTCTGCCATTTCTTTAACTGTTAAAAATTCCGGATCATTCATTGAATATCGTTTACCAAAAGCTGATGATGCTAATATGTTGTATATAATCAAGTAAATATATTGCGCTGGATCAAACGGATGAGTTCCTAGCTTCCCATCATCTAGTTTTTCGTTTTCCATTATAATTGGGACAATTTCATCCATTACATCGTTTACTAATGTCGCTAATTTTTCTGAAACTGCATATTTTCTAAATTAAAAGAAGAAAAAATTCCGTAAATTAACAGTTGAATATAAAGTAAATGAAAAGAAATTTTGGTGAATATTCACTAATCTCCCTACGGGAGAAGCTACACTTAAGGTAACCTAGTATTAAAGTTTGTGTAAAAAAGTGCCCCTATGTGTAGTTTTCTTCCTTAGGAAGTAGGGATGCCAACCCTCCAGCTTTACGCTGGAGTCTCCAGCTTTTCTGCTCTTTCTCCAGTCTCCAGCTTAGGTGTTAGGCTGGAGGCTTGAGTCTCCAGCTTTGAATCGTATAAAGCGCTGCCAACCGTCCAGTTTTCGAAACCTCTGTCCAGTTTTGGAAAGTTCCGAAACTGGACACTTTTCAAAGAATTTTTAATGACTTTTATGGTGTTGACGTTGACTTTTATTACGCTGTTGACGCCTTGTTGCAAAATGTTTTATTAATTTTCTTTAATGACAATTAAGATCTTTATTTACTTTTAACTGAAAACTGAACACTCGTCCAATGTTCAAATCTTGATTATTATTCAAAATAATGAAAATAACAGAAAAAATTAGAAAATAATGTGAGATCTATTGTCAAAATAGACCATCAAATATATCCTTTGGTCCCCCCTTTCAGATTTTTTGTCCAGTTTTAACACTAACAAAAGTTGGCAGCGCTGATTGTATATGACATACAAATACCGGAATAGGCTTTTTTATGGTCTGTCTAACTCAAAATCAATCACTTATACTTGTAAAAACCGGACAACTTTAAGAAATGATCCCAAAAACTAATCATTAAAGATACTTTTTTGATCATTTTCTCATAAATATTTCATAAATATTAACTTGATTGTAATTATATTAAGATTTCAATCATATATTTTAGTTAAGAAAAGTGTATTTGCCCCCCCCCCCCTTTGAGTTTTAAGATAATTTTCAAATAAATTATCCTTTAGTCCCCCCTTTAAAAAATTTTCTCCAGCTTTGAGCTGACGAACTGTTGGCATCCCTATTAGGAAGATTGAGAAATAAAGATGTTAGATGTTACCTGACAGCAGAATGTGCGACTAATCTCAATGAGTGCCAAGCAGGTCCAAAATCAGCCGTAATAATATCTGATCCTTTACCATAATCATTGAAGATACCAGTTATATCTTTCATTGATGTGTCTTGTTGTCTTCCCATAAAGTCATTTCTTTTTTCTTTGAAAGCTTCCCTAATCACATCAATATCACACATGATAACAATTGGGGTATTTCCAAGCCAAGTTGTAAATATCTTTCCATATTTCTTTTCCAAATCAACTAATCTAAAAAAATTTAGTGGCTTTTTTTCTATGACATTCTTTAATGTAACCCAAGCTGTCCCAATTATTGGCAATGGAAAAGGTCCACGTGGGAAACTATAAACGAGTTTATAAAACTTCACTATCTTAAATGTCACAAAACCCACGATTATACTCCGTGTCCACGCCCAAAAATCCACAAATAATAATGATAGCAGATCACCAAACAAACTCATCTTCACATTACATTAATATTAAATATATTTTTTTACAAGTTTCAATTCAATTATAATTTACAGTTTGTATTTATACTGAATCACCACATAAAATTAGAATGAATTTCTTTCTACTAAGCAACACTAAGTTTTTTATTCTATTACTATTGTTTATTCTACTTCACATTTACTGCGTCACTCAGACTATTTGTTTATTACATTTATCGTATCACCTGAATCATTTGTTACCATAACTACCATACATTATTTAACCTTCGAAAGTAGCTCCACCTACAGAATCTTTATAACTTTTTATTTGAAAAACGGTTAATTATTTTAAAATGGTATTTTAGCTAATAATTATTAGTTTTTTCCTTTTAAAAATAAAAAATTTAGGTTTAAAATATTAAATTTGGTCTTAAAAATATAAGTTAAGAAGTATGATGTCCTGATGTCCCATGATGAATTTTTTCATGAATTTGAATGGAAATATAATAAATTTTACTTTGATTTAACGTTTTTTCTTGAAAAAATCGAAAAAAGTAGGTTGTGATTGTTAGAAGTACGAAGTACTACTCGTAGTCTCGTACTGTCCCAGTATTTTCCATTAATTTTTAGGTTTATATTGGCTATTTTTTGTGTTTTTTCATTTTATTTCATGAAAATTCTGCTATTTTTCGTGAATTTTAGAGGATACGAAAGAGTACGAGTTGTACTGTCCCAGCTTTTTTGGGTGATTTTTAAGGCTTTTATTAGCTATTTTGTGAGTTTTTTTGCTTGATTTGATGGAAATTCTACTATTTTCTCTTGAGTTTTAGAGGGTACGAAAAGTACGAGCTTGTACTGTCCCAGAATATTAATAGAAAAACATGATGATTTTAGGTGATTTTCTCAAGTTTTTAGCTTAAATTCCATGTTAAACGATGTGAAAACTTTATCTTTTAGTGTTTTTATTAATGGTTTTAGAGGGGTACGAAAAGTACGAGCTCGTACTGTCCCAGACTCGCCATATATACACTACTAATTTGCAAAGAAGCGGTTACTATAGATAATATGCAGAACTATGCGCAACGCATTGTTAATTTTACGTGTAACCTAACCTTTTCAAATAGCTTGATTGGAGATGAAGTTTCCCATACAAAACAAGTTCTTTTAGGCTTGAAAATTATTCCCAAGAGAATAATAAATGATGTCTATTTAGTGTACAGTTTTTCCGATTACGAAATCGCAAAAATTGTATGTCTACGACTAGAGGTAAGTGTATAATATGTGAAGAGTAATGACCAAAGCCCATAAGGGCTCCCCCACAAAAGGTGGCCTTGAGTGATATATCATTGGAAAGATCTCATCGAGTACTACAACTTTCCCTCTTGGACCAACTCGATCCCTC
>JAQGCH010003736.1:0-10089 GCA_034699485.1 Nanhermannia elegantula | reverse complement strand
GAGATGCACTCAACATAGCGACTGCGATCAATGTTTACAGGCGAGAAATCCATACTGTGGATGGTGTTCACTCGAAAAAAGGTTAGCAAACGAACCGCGAGAAAATAAATGCATCCCTAATAAATCAAATTAGACCGGAGCGTTCTCTTCTTTCCCATTCATGTCATTCGAGAAAAATTTTGAGACGAAAATAGTGGACCGAAAATATTAAAAGTATTTTATGAATAAAGTATTTCCAATTGAGTCAGTTTTAGTATAATATACTGTACTTAAGAGGGAAGAGAAAATGCATTTACTATTCACATGTTATTAAAATGAGAGTGAGTTTCACATAAAATACTTATAAAGTGCGATAAAAGCAGTAAATGTAGTCCTACTTATTGACTACTAACTAATATTTCTAATTAGTTAAAATGCATTAGATTTGAAAACTTTTTTTAGAAAGTGTTGTTCACATTGAGATATGTTGGACACGAGAATGGCTCATGTTTCTGATATAAGCCACTCAAATGACCTGCGAGAACAACAGTTATACTTATTTCGAGAATTAGTATGCATGCCTGCATTTCATGCACGAATTAGACAATTGGATACTATCTACTAAATGCAAAAATAACCGATATATATATATATAACTTATCCATATATTTCGTTAGTGATATTGTTCTACGAATTTGTAGTAATAATGGGAGCACTAAACGCTAGTTTAAGCATAGTTTTAGTATTATATTATGCGCTCCAGTAGTACGGGTTGAATCATTTTTTAATAAAGGGAAAAGAGATCACCTTTTGTTAGGAAATTGAAGCTAAAACTTGTGTTACAGTTCACTTGCCTTTCACAATGTTAGGTTGGGTTCTATTATGAACGAAGCTTTTAAAATAATTTGCTTTCGCTCAGATAGACACACATTTATACAGCTAAATATGACAGTATGACAGTACCGGTACGACAGACTCTCATTCTTTTGATTGTATTAAGAGAAGCTCTAATTTATTGATACAATTATTCGGTCGCAATCAGATAATTATTTGTCCATTTTTGCCAATTTAGATGTACAGTTAAGTCCGAGTGCAACAACGCTACCGGTTGGGGATTCTCTGAACGAATTATTAGTTCTCCGCGTTGGCTATCGCTAGAAACCACTCAGTGTATTGACTTTCAAGCCATAAAACCTGAGTATATGCCTTATAATACTGTATCTATGGTGAGAACACAACTTTCTATATTATATCCTAATGTCTTCTTTGCATATTTCGCAAATTCTTTTACATAAATCAATTTAATACTAGTATACAGTGGTTTTTGTTTGTGTTTACTGTAGTCTGTGTTATGTTCAAGTACTGAATAATGTAAAACTTTGAATACTATAACTTATAGCATAAGAGTTTAATATTAAATCTTTAATGCGAAAAAATACAATAGAAATACTATTTCACACTAATTTTTAAGTCCTTCAAACTTATTATTGTTATAATTAGATTAAGAGTCATTCATTTTAATATAATTTAATCAATTTTATTAATAAGATCACCTTTTTATTAAAATTAGACCACACTCTGTGTGTAAAAATCAAGTCTTTCATTATTGTTTATTGATATGGAAAGCATTTTATGAAAAAATAAATTCGATTAATAGAATAATTCATAACAAAATAGCAAATTTTCATTCGCGTTATATTAGATAATAATTTAAAATAAGTAATATTTTGTAATTTACAATTCTTATTTGAAGGAGCCCTTGAAGATAACACTGAATTTTTATTTAAAAATTTTTAAATTTTTTCTTGTATTGAAATTTGAACTTTAAATTTAATGATTTATTGAATCTAATAAGTGAAGTTAAATTTAATAAATTTAGAAGACTAACTATAATCTATTATTTGAATAGATATAATCTAATAAATAACTAAAATACACGTTAGAAAGAATTTGCATATTTTAATGAAAAAATATTAATTACATCTGAAGCATGCATATGAACAAAGAAAGTAATTTGCACTATAAATAGAGGATTTTTTGTTTTTGTTTAAGATTATTAAAGAAAGTGAGATTCATCTTATGCTTATGAGAATGACTTTCATTTGAAATTGATGTTAAAAATGTTCATCTTATGGATAAGCGTCAGTTTCTTTATTAAATGATTAATGAGATGCTGTGTTTTATAGGTTGATCTGCTTATCTATCAATTGCCTCAGTTGCCATACGGGGCCAATTATTTATGCGTATTTGGCAGTAGTTCTCCGATTCCTGCACGTGTATCTCGTAATGGCTTATCATGTATGGCACCATCGGTTGTGTCACGACCGCCTATTCCTTCTGGAAAAGGTAACTATTTTAAGAGAAGTTTTACAATAAAAGAAACAAAAATAAATAAGAGACAGAGAACTGCCTCTAAAAGCCTAGTTTTATATTAAGTGAATGCATATAAATTTGTTTTATATCAGATCACGTATTAGTCAATCTCGCCGTAAGAAGTAGTGAAACAGATACTGATTTTATTCAACGCTCATTTATATTCTACGATTGTAGTCTTCATAAAACGTAAGTGCTCTCCACTAACGTTCAACTTATTTCTTTCTCATCATTTTCTCAAATAACAAATATATATATAAATTAATGTTCGCTGACTTTAACATCTAATAATACTTTTATTTTTATATTAGAAAATTTCATTTCCTCTCATTTTTATTTATTTTGTTTATTGTTATTATCATTATTAGGTGCAAAGCCTGTGTTACGAGCTCTTGGGCTTGTAATTGGTGTATGCATGAAAATTTATGCACACATAACACATCACTTTGCGCGAGAAGAGTTATTGTTGGCGAAAATGTAAGTCAAAAATGCAAATCTTTCTTACTCTCTATTATACTGCGAGTTATTTTAAAATATTCATATTTGAAAAATATTATTTTTATTGAGTCTCAAAAACTAACGAACAATTATTAAGAAAGTTGCAAAACACTCCACTTCAAGTAATGCCCGTATCCTTCAATCGTAAAAAGAATTTAAATCCAATTTATGTTTTTAGCTTATTATAGAATAGAAGTGCAGAAGTTTTCGCATACAAATGACACTCTTTATCCTTGCATTTGGAAAATTGCCTCTAAAACCCTACCCTTCATACAAAATTCAAAGGCTTTCAATATCTATCTGTCTTTTGTTATGCAAATATAAATATATATTTATGCGTTTCATTCACATAATTCCTACTAATGCCTCATTTATTATTTTGCTTCCATTTCATGGATTATACAATACTCTAGTGTTGTATAAATTTATATATAAATATATTACACTTATTTATTTAATGTGTGCTTAGAATCTTCATAAAAAAGTATTTTTTCTATTATTTAATCTGAATTAAGTAATCATTCAAATTCAAAATTGTTCTAATATTGAATTAAATTCATTTATGCAAATGAGTGCAAAGCATAGAATTTGGGATAAATTTAAATGAAAATGAAATGCTTTTTATATTGTATTTATAGTATTGTATAAGTTATAAAAGCAAACATTATCTTAATTAAAGTTATTCATTAAATACTAAAAATACATTTTTATTATAAATCGTTTACTGTATGATACAGTAACTTAAAGTTTAGTCACAATATTTAATTAATCACTAAATAACATCAGTTTATACAATAATTAATGAATTCTCATATAACTAATGAATTTTTATTTTTGTTAAATTTAAACTCATTTCATACGATAGAGTCATCAAAACTCACTAATTAAAGGTCGTCAACATTGCCCTTCATTTAGTATTGATAAAGAAATTTTGATACCAAACGGAGCCCGAAGAGAAATTACAATCGAAGTCAGAAATCTTGTCACTTCTCTCGTAAGTACATTATATAAAATGTTAAAATAGAAAATAATTAATAATTGTTTATTTTTAAAAAAAAAGTTCTAATCAATAACTTATTTTTGCTTATTTTGTGCCCATAGGAAGGGTTTCAATGCATTGTTGAAATAGAAGGTGCAAAAGAAAGAGTATTCGCTAGAGTTAGAGATAACAAAGTAATTTGTGCTGAAAATGTGGTATGTCTTGATATATTACACGATTATTTTCTTAGAGCCAAAGTTACGTAACAGCCACTGTTTTGCTTTCATTTACTACATTTCTCTCTCAAACGCAGACCTACTCTCCCTTTCTCTGTCCTTCTGATCTCTTTGATTCTGTTGTATTTTGTGTGTATTTTCTCGCATTCTATCAGTGGATGAGAAGCGATCACATACTATCACATACTATCATACTTTTCTTTGTTTGATATATAGTACACCTATCAAGAAGAAGTTGGAGAAATGAAGGGACAACTCACTGTGTTATGGAATAGTGATACTTTTATTGACAGAACCAATGGTATTACTCTCTTTTTACGTTCAATTCATGTCGTGTCACATTTCCTTTTCAGAACTGACTTTTGTATTTTCGTTTCTCTTTCTTTTTCTGTTCGTCAGTAACGCTATACAAATGCCATTTATTGGGAAGTCATGCTGGAAGAGCTGATTGCTCTTTATGTCAGACAAGAGATAAGAAATATCAGTGTGTTTGGTGTTCAGGACAGTGTTCTTATGTCGATTCTTGCATTGAGACTCCTGCGCCCTCATGCCCTCCACCGCGAATAGATTGGGTAAATCTTATCAAACAATTTGTTTATCATTTATTTTGATGTCTCCAAGTTATTAAAACTATCGCTATTTACTTCTTATTTATTAGACATCTGATTAAAGAAAGCTAATCTCACTCATTACTTATATACTGATAGTAAATGTACCGGTATACTAATAAGTTATTTTACCTCATTTCTAGTAATCTCAATAATAATACTTGATATGAATACTAAAGTTAATTCCTTCAATAAATTTTCTCAAGTTTTCATCACTAGATTTCAAGCTTTACTGTTTTGCAGACATGTATTGCACTAAAACTTATTATTTAACATAAAAGGGTCAGTTTTAGTGCAATACATTTCTGCCATGCAGTGAAGCCTAAAGTCTATTGTTGATTTGGTTAAGTAATTGATCAAAATTTATTTTAACCGATTTCTATGAATAGAATTATTACAGTTAAGCATAGAAATCGTTTCTACAAGGGATGGGTAATTAAATATTGGGCATAACATATAATCCCCATAACTTCAATACACTTTTGTCAGATTCATTCATAAAGAAATCTTAAGTTTGGAGTTCATTATCTATGTTTTATTTTTTATTTGCATTTTATATCCTTTAAAAGTATTGAATAAAATCTATAATAGAGTCAATATATTTTCAATATATTTTACAAAAATAAAAATGTTTTTAAATGAGTACTAAAAATACTAAAATTCAAATTGACTATCAATTTAGATGAGATGTAAAAATAGGATAAAACAAAATCTAAATTGAAATTAGAACCATTAAAATATTTACTTTATCAAATTTTAGTCCCTATTACCATCACTTCAAACATTTATTTAATTGAATAAATTTGATTAAACTTATTGCTTACTTAAAAAGTATTTATTCTCATTTGAATCCTTATTACAGTATAATAGAAAGTGCTTAAGCTGTAGAAAAGCGAAAGTTAATAACTAGCTATCGATATCTCTATTTTGGTGAGATTTAGTTAAGCCTTAGAAACGTACTCATAAATAAGCAAAATTTGAAGGAATGCTCTCGTTTTTAATTAAAATCGTACAAAAAGCAGATGTATCTTAAGCTTGAGTGAGTTGTTTTCTCTCATCTCATCCACAATAGCTCAACCTTTTCTCTCGTTAAACGGATTGTTCCAGTTTAATGAACTTTATGCTGTGAAAGTCAGGTGTTTCTGACAAATAGAAATGATGAACGAGACCCAAAAGTTTTAATGCAACTCATTCTTTATAAATATTACATTTTTTTAGATACTGTGTATTTGCTTGTATTTATCAAAACAAATACTAATTTATTATTGAGTAGTGTCTGTATATTTGTAAATATTTGTTTAACTTTCTCTTCATCTTCTGAAGATTCATCCACTCTCTGGTCCAATAGAAGGCGGAACTTTAGTAGCAATAGAAGGCTCTAATTTAGGGTCGAGTGAAGAAGAAATTAAAGACAAAGTAGCGTTGGGAGGAATACCTTGTGTTCCAGTTGATTATAGCGTTTCTGTTCGGTTAGAATTTTAGTCCAATAAAATAACTTTTCTCAATAAACTGTATTTATATTTATTCGCACAATTTCAGAGTTGTTTGTCGTACTGGCCAGAGCCCAATGGGACCACAATCTGCAGTTGTTGTAATTGGAAATCGTGCGGGCGTTACGAGAGCGCAGGAAAAATTTCAGTACAAGGTAAGAATCAAAATAGTATAAGAGCTAATGCTATCAATTGGTTATTAATACTTCAAAATTGTAGATTATTTTAAAACCCTTATAGAAAAAAATATTCTTTAAAATTTGATGTTTTCTTATTTATATGAAATATAAAATAAATCCCTTAAACCCAACGTTCATTTTTAACTGAAAGCTGACGGCTTTTATCATGTATTTATTGCAAAAAACTCATTTAGTGTCTTGCAACCGAATTTGATGGATTGTGTTTGTGTTCCGGCGCATGATTGATGTCATTTTAATTACAATTCGTATCTATAGTCCGTAAATGCTTTTAAACTGGATTTTATATTATGACATGATATCAAATGTTTACAATATAGAATATATGAAGGCATACAAAAAGTTGTGATGTTTTACTAGTATTAATAACATTAACAGTTACTGTTCTACTATAGCTTCCTTTGATGTAACGATAAAGTAATATTTCGCTTCATTGTCGCAGGTGTTCAGCTTCTCATGTAAAAGCGTGATAATAGTCGTTCAAATTTGCTCACAAGACACGCATTGTTTGATACTTTATTGTAAAGTTTTTTGTGTCGCTTTGTTTATCATTGTTCTCATGCGTTTCTTGCGCTCAATATTCTAGTATACCGTCTACGCGCTTATTCCTCCTTTTCCTTCGTTTTTTGTTATATAGTATTATAACTTTATTTTCCACATAATCCCTGTTAGCAATAATAATGTTTGCTGTGTTCAGTAATTTATTTCCTATTTGTTATCTAATCTTTCTTTGAGACTCAAGAAAAAATCGATGCATTTTATAGAAAGCAAAACAGTTCTCTCATAATTCTTTGATAACGACCTTAAAGAAAGTTGACTTTAAGTAGTTTCCATTCCTCTGACTCAAAATAGTTTAAAGTGACTCTTATTTATTGGAATTTTTATTGAAAATATTTGGAAAACAAAATCCTGAGTGAAAGCAAAGCTTTAGAAATAGGGTTTTTATCAAATTAAATAATGTTAAAAGAAGTGTCAGCTTAAGCCAATTCTTAAAATCATAACCAAAATTACTTTTAACGCTCGTTTAAGCAGCTGTTATAAAACGGTGTGACACGAATAGCCAAAAGCATTTAAAAAGCTTTACACTAAGGCATGCATAATAATTAGCAATGATATTCACCAACTCATTAAGGATGAGCTGTCGGATATGTTGGATGACTAATGATCATCTATTTTATTATCATTTTCGCCAATGGGTGTGTCGTTTATACAATTTTTATTATAGATGATTGAACTCAATGATGTGAATCCCAAAGTTGGGCCACAATCTGGAGGAACGCGATTATATCTGACCGGTACTAATTTAAATATCGGCTCAAACATTGAAATATTTTTGGATGAGTTGCCCTGTCGTGTCGAAAGGTAATTAAGACAATGCCTTATAACACAATGGAATCACTAATTTTTCTCTCCTTTACTTTTATTTAACTCTAATTTCAAGATCATTGGCGAGTAGTAAACAGTTGAGTTGTCGCACAACTCCTGCACCACATTCTTCTTTTATTGTGTCTCAATTAGTGCTACGTATTGATGGTTCTAATTTGACTCTTTCTAATCCATTTCAATACACTAAAGACCCAACAATTGACAAAATTTATCCACTCGAGAGCTTTTTTAGTGGTGGCAGATCTCTGCTTGTGTTGGGCAGTAATTTCACATCAATACAACAGCCAAGAATTGCTGTGTTTGACGCACACAGTCTTGTCAATGAAACCGTGAGTCATGCGAGACATACAACAAATAATCGTATTTCTTCTTTTGCTTAATTAGCTTTTTATTATCCATACCCAGACATGTCGTGTCAGCAATTCTTCGGCGATGTTATGTCCGTCTCCAAAGGTCAACGAAGAAGTTCAGATTCCGTCTCGAAATTACGTCCGCGATGTGAGCAATAATGGAATGAAACTGCGAATTGGTTTTGTTATGGATGACGTACAGTCAGTGCGCGAATTGGAACAATTCTATCCTCTTCTTCCATCCAATTTAGTTTACGTCTCAGATCCAAAACTATTTCCTTTTGATGATAATGGGATCAAATTATATAAAGGAGAATCACTTGTGATAGAGGGAGAAAATCTGAGATTAGCGACGACTGAGTTCGAAGTGAATGTTACGATTGGAACCAAAACTTGTAATTTAACGTCTTTAAGTATGACACAACTTGTTTGCCTCCCACCTGAGGTCCAGCCGTTAGGAACTGATGAAATCGGACGCAGAACTGATAATAGTTTGCCATCAGTTGTAGTTCGAGTTGGAAATCTTCGTTATGATATTGGATTTTTGCGTTACGAAGTCTCAGCTGCTTATGAATTGCCTCCACTAGTGATTGGCTGCTTTGTTGCCACCGGTGCTATTCTCATGTTATTAAGTTTAATTGTTTTGGCCATTTTCAAGCATAAGAGTTCTCAAGCAGAGAGAGAATACAAACGAATTCAGCTACAAATGGATACACTTGAAAATAGTGTTAGGTCTGAATGTAAACAGGCTTTCGCTGAATTACAAACGGATATGACTGACTTAAATAATGATTTACAAGCCACTGGTATTCCAACACTAGACCATAGGGCATATATTATCAAAGTCTTCTTTCCTGGATTACCAGATAATGGAAGTCCTATTTCGCTTGACTATAAGGTAGGCCTCGAAACTATTTATCATATATCTCATGATTAACTGTTCATCACATTGATCACAATTATTAGTAATAAACTTTTGTTTATTTTATTACAATAATAGCACACAAATGGTCACCCATTTAACAGTGAAGAATCAATGGCCCATTTCGAGCAACTTATTTACAATCGTTCCTTTCTCTTAGTATTCATCGAAACACTTGAATGTCAGAAATCGTTTACTATTCGTGATAAGTAAGCATTTCTCTTATTTGTCTTAAACAAACTGTTTTAAAATATGATCCTATTATTTCAGAGTTAATGTCGCGTCACTGTTGATGATTATTCTAATGGAAAAAATGGACTATGCATTTGAGTGAGTCCTCTCTCTATTAAAATCATATGTTTTCAAATAACTTTAAAATTGCATTCAATTCCTAATAGTATTCTTCGAGAACTTCTAATAAGACTTATTCAAAAATATGTTGTTGGAAAACATCCACAATTATTATTACGTCGAACGGAATCAGTTGTTGAAAAGTTGTTGACCAATTGGATGTCCCTTTGCATGTATAAATATATCCACGAAGTGGCCGGAAGTTCATTATTTTTATTATTCAATGCAATTAAGCATCAAATAGAAAAGGGTCCCATTGATTACGTGACTCACGATTCTAGATATTCATTATCCGAAGAAAGACTACTCAGAGAACAGATCGAGTATTCGACTGTAATAATACATGTCATACAGGAAGGACAGACTGATAAAGTTCAATGTCGTGTTATTAATTGTGACACAATAAGTCAGGTCAAAAGCAAAATACTGGACACTATTTACAAGAATGTGCCCTTTTCTCAGAGACCATCTATTAATGAAGTGGACCTCGAATGGAGACACGGAAGAGGAGGACATCTCATATTAGCCGATGAAGATTTAACCACTAAAGTGGTCAACGGCTGGAAAAGAATTAATACTCTCAGCCATTATGGTATCAAAGATACCGCTGTCATGAGTTTGATAATTCGTGAAAGACGTTCGAGTAATCATTTATATGAAACCATTCCTTCAAATACTCCATTGAATTCTCCATCGCGTAATAGTTATAATAATTATTCC
>JAQGCH010003735.1:0-10090 GCA_034699485.1 Nanhermannia elegantula | reverse complement strand
CCTCTCTCTCAGCTCTCTCTCCTCTCTCTCCACTCCTCTCTCTCCACTCCTTTTCTCTTCTCTCAAACACACATTTCTAGTCCTTTCATTCGTATAGAAGAATGAACACGATTTCTCTTTTGGAGTAATGAATGAGGAAGTATTGAGCGCTTCGTGTGATTCTAAGCTATAGAAATAATGCATTCGTCATATGACATAATTTTTGTCTATTCATATTAGTTACAAAAAGTAATTACATATTGAAGACTAATATGCACTTAAATATAGCATCATTTGAATTTAAGTTCATCTCAATTTCGTGATAAGTTTTGTAGTAATGTAATGACACATCATTTCATACTATATATGATTACAATAAAAATTTGATTTACATTCAAAACTTTGAATTGTTTGAATTTATATGAGATGATAATCTTACTAATCAAGAAATGAGTGCATTTAATTTTTAGCGCTTTTACATAATAAGATGTTATAAAAGTGGTGAAATTCGTTTTCAACAGACAGATCTACTTTAGTTTTAATCGCAAACTCTTGAGAAGGAGTCGAGTAACCAATCTTTTCTTCTTTGGAATATTAAACACTTGAATTTTAATTAAAAAAAATAGCGAATCGATTTGCATCGCATTCCTATTATGCAAACCTCTTTAACCTCTTTTAGTTATAAATAGTTTATGTGCCAAAAAGTTTTTTACGTCACTGTATATCACATTTTCTAAAATTTTTATCGGAGAAAACTCTTTATGAATATATTTCCTCATTTGATTTAATTTAAACTATAATAGAACCTAAAGGTTTATATACGATGATCAATAATAATTGAATTAACCATTAATCAAACCATCTTTTCTATGCATTTCTAAGGATTTTCTTTTCGAATCTTAACTCATGCAGTACTAAACAAAAGCTCAACTATTAAATTGTTTTGAGTAGAAAACTTGTATTAGAGAATTATATTTATAATTAATTTGTGAAATTTTTTGGTAAGTTTATTATTGATAAAAGATACTGAGAAATATGATGCAGATTTGATGAACAGATTCTTTTAAAAAAATAAAGTACATAATTATTTAATAAACAATAATTAAATTACAGTATTATTTCTTAAAACTCTGAAATCATTTCCAGTGTATCTCAAGTTAGAATTACCTGCGCCGCCACTGATTATTATAATTGTAAAATTTGTTAAACCTTAATTTAATTAGTAATGCTTTTTTGAATTAGTGTACAGCGCGTACAGTACTCTGTAGAGTAAATGCAAACTCTTTGATACAATCGTATCCATGATTGTCTCAGATATATTACAAAGACGTTCGTTCAATGGAATAAAATAAATTTGAAATCAATTAAAAAATTGAAGTACAATCAGCTCAAATAAGAAAGGAAAGGGTTAAAATACCTGCTTTTAAGAATGTTTTTAGGAAAAAAACAGTTGTAAAGTAGTGAAGGAAAGTTGAAACCCAAACCCAAGATCCTTGGGTATGGGTTGGGTTTGGGTATAGTTTTTTGAAAACTCGTTGGGTTTGGGTGGGTATGGGTTTGACTTTTTGAAAACTCTTGGGTTTGGGTTTGAAATTTCCTAACTTTTCCTTCACTATTGTAAAGTATATAAGTTTCCAATAGGTTTGAAACTATAGGTGGATTGAACTTTATTTAAGAAAAAGATAAACCTTTTTATTGAAGTTTGACTTTAAATTTTTTAATAATGTTTTTTTCACTAAAATTTCAATTATCAGTGATATAATGTATAAATAGGATTTATCACTAATAGTTAATAAAATTATTATTCCTTTTTTATTTGAGCTTATTTAGTATAGGTAAATCAATTTCTCTTCAAATCAATCTATTTAATTGATGCGAAAAAGTAACAAAAATTTATTTATAATTTTGTTTTTTACTTTTGTTGAGGTTATTGCTATTTTCCAACTTATTGAAAAAAATAATGAATTGTATGATATTATTGTTAAGGATTATTGAATGCATAGCATTTTAATCCTAGAGGGACAATAAGCTCAAAATAAATCCGAAAATGACTTTTCTGATTATTCAGTTAGAAATCCTGTTTACAATATTTTAACTTCTAATCAAAAGTTATTAATATTTGTGAATCTAAAATAGAGTGAAAGCTTTAGTTAAGTTAAGTACAAATAACCAAAATTAGATTTTTTAGAGACTCATCACTCTCTATAAGTATAGAAATTCTTTGTGTCAACAGATCAACAGTTAAAATGAATATTTCAAATATTGATTATTAAACTTATTATTATAATATGTTATTCAATGATTAATTCAACAGATTTTTAAGTTAATTAATTTTTCATGTTCTTTAATGTTATGAATTCATAACAAGAAACATTGCAATGTTATAAATTTAATAATAATTTATTTATATAGTTGTGAGAAAATTTATTCAATTTTTTGATTTCTAAATTTTTTTATGACTTTAATAGATCAGTAACTGTGGCATAAACTTTATTCAAGATAGAGTGGACTGCCTGTCAAACATACACACATGTCCATAATATCTTGAATAATATGCTACAGTTGTGTCTAGTTGATCTTTATGTCTATTAAAGTTGTCAAAAAACTAAGAAATCAAAATTTTCTTTTTGAATATTTCAAAGTAATTTTCATATCTTGAAGTTTATTTGATTTATATAATAGTGCGGGAAATCTATATTATTAAATATATTATGAAAGCGTGTGATTCATCATTTAGTGTAATGATATTTTTTGCATTAATGACAGGACGGGAAAGGAGATTATTTCTTTTTATCGCTTTTTAAGAATATACAGCATTTTTTCTGAAAATTTAAATAAATTTCTATTACTGGTTATTTACGAGTTAAGATCAAAAAGTTATAAAAGTTGCTAATCATAAGAATCCATTTATAACCGTGTTCCCAGACAATTTTGGTCGCGGTCCACCTTCATAGGGATTATGTGTAAAATTTTAATAACCCCATAGAATACAATGTTAAGCAAAATGGTTTTGCGCCCCAACATTTGGGAACCTCTCTGATTTATACAGTATAAAAGATTAAATAAAAAATGAAATCGTTTTTAAAAGTACACCAAAATTTACACAACTAAAAGCGGAAGCACTATGAGGTTTGATTGATATAGATTTTAAAAAGCTGATTCAAATATGGAAAGTACTGTACTGTAGTATAACTTATACCGAACTTATTCAGTTTTTGTATATAATATTCTTACATTTGTTGGAAGAGATAAAGCGATCTCTACATTGTAGTGCACTCAACAAAATGAAACAACAATTCAATTAACTAAAATAGCGTCTGAAACTATATTGAATTAAACGATCAGAAAATTTCAATCCCAGTATAACACTTAAAGAATTGATATTATGCATCAAAATATTAATACAGGGTTGAGACGAATAAAACCTAGAATTCAATTTTTTATACGAGAATATCATCTTAAATCAATAATTTAAACACATTATCACTGGTGTATGTTTTTATTTATTTATTGTCATCAATCTAATAAGGCTTTTAATGAGCCCAACCCTCTGCAACATACCAAACATTGAATCAATTAGAACAAACTAAATTCAAATTATAAATAAAAGACAATTCATTCGAGAATTTTAAACTCTTGAGAAATGTAAGCCTTTAATGACAGCTTAAATTTTTAGTTGACACGAATTGATTTTTTCCACTTTATTATCAGAAGAGAGTATCGGAACCATAATAGTTAAGTATAGCAAAAAAAAAAAAAAAATTAAAAAAAGTTTTATTAAAAATTTTTGGAATCATGCTTTTTAATCATGGCTGACAAATATGATCTGAGGTGTTTTATATAAATTACAACTAACATTCAAATAATATTAAATTAAAGAGTATAACCATTAAAAATCTCTATTTATAATTTTATTTAACAATTTTACAAACTTTTAATGCACAGTATATAAAATTGGTTCAAATGAGTGTTAGGAGCATACCTGGACAAGCTCTGGACCTTTGGGGGGTCTTCATTTCAGGATTTCTTGAAAAACTGAGGGGTGGGGGTCAAAACTCATCGGTTTTAATAGCCAATTTTCCCCAAATTGCGTTTTCCAGCCAAAAAAAATTTCTCACTAAAATTTTTTTGAAAATTTCTCCCTTTTTTAGAGAATCATTTTAAAATAATAGATTTTAATGCCATTGTTTGATGCATTAATGCATACAGATAATTAAAAATCTTTTATAAGAATTTAAATTTTAATAAAATCTGAAATTTTAATCAACTCAAAGGGAGGACCAAATGATAATTTTTCAGAAAAAAATCAAAGGGGTACCAAGGTACGATCTTTTGAATTTCAAAATTTCTTGGGGGGGGGGTCTACACCCTAGGCAAACCTTTGCCTTGTCCAGGTATGGTTAGGAGGGCTCAGGAAATTATTTAATGTTAACTACTTTTGTACATTCTTATTAAAATATGTTCCAATTTCTATATTAATCACAATATTAAACATAACAGCAACCGAAATGCATCTCAAGAAAAATTAAATTGACTTATTCATTGAGTAAAATAGCAAATGTATATTCAATACTTGTAAAACTTCCAATCATTTAATACAAACCACATTCCATCAAATATTTTTTGTTGAAATCGGTCTTTTATTGTCGTCTTTTGTAATTTAAAATAATCACATCTTTATTCTCAAAAATGAATCCAAAAATTAGATAAAATAACACTATAAAAGATTAATATTTTGATTTAACTTTACTAGTATTAGGTAATAACAAATAAATTGTAAGAAATCAGTTATTTCATTAAGATATATAAGTTTAACATTTAATTTAACAATTAATTTAATGGTATTTTGATTGTAAAATTCTTCAAGTATTTTATGATTTCAATGTCTTTAATATGAAAATGTTCACAAAAAATTGAACAATTCATAAGTAATGCAGAAAATATTGTTATGTTAAGCAACTAATGCTTAATTTCGATCTGCATTTTATTTAAATCTGAGATATTTGTTGATGCGCAGAAAGCCCTTTCAACAGCTCTAAACCCCATAATTCACAACTCAAACTTTTTATCATCTTATAACTGAATTCAAAATCCTCGGTGTGTGTGTGTCTGTCTGTCTGTCTGTGTTAGTGTTTCATTTCTAAAGAACAGTTGCATTTATTACTGATTTGCAAAAATTTCTTATTCGTCTCCAATTTTTTAAAATAATTATCTTAAGCTTTCAATTAAAAGTTTTATAAAGTTCTCATATCTTTTAGATCAGTAGAGTCTGAATTAGTGATACAAAATATTAAAATTTTTAATCCCAATCCCATCCCATCCCATCCCATTGAAAATTTTTTATACACTATATCCCCGTTATAGTAAAACCTTCGGGATATGACAATTCCTTTACTATAACGGGGTTCCACTAGGAACATAAGTTAAACATAAAAAGTCATATATTTATAGCCAACCCATAACTATAACCTGGTTTTTAGTATAACCGATTTTACTAGAACGACGATAAACTGTATAGCTATACAGAAGTGTCAAACGCTATCGTTTTTAGTCTTTTACAAGAGCTTTGATTGTAAGAATTATATTTATTACTAACTCTTAGTTAGATTGAAACTATTTACCAGAAAATGTTGATTATCTCTTATTTATTAAAAGTAACATAAGATATAGATTATTAAATCCCTTTCTTACATATTATAAGTTGTAATCATATCATTTAAATAGTTCATTCTCTATCATTTGATTCAATAATTAAAACTCTACTTTGCTTTCAAAAAGTTTTATTCACTTACACAACATTAATCCCATCCCACTGAAAATTTTTTCAATCCCTCCCACTCTCATCCCATGGGATTGGGATTTGTATCACTAGTCTGAATCATAATATTAACGATTGTTACTTAAAATCGAAGGCAATATTTGAAAATTTTTAAGTTTAATTAATTTCGCCATAAAAAGAAAGAGAAAACTTCTTTCAAAGGCTCTCTAAAGTGATGTTTTCTTTAGCATTTAAATATGTTTTCGATATTTTATAAGTCATAAGTTATAATAAAATCTTTATTGATGTACTTCATCTTTAATATTGCACAATCTAGAGGCGAACATTGGGCTGCTTCGGGTCGGGTTGGCTAAAAAAAAGTCGGGTTCTGGCGGGCCGAGCCTTATGGTTGAAAAATTCAGGTGGGTTACGGCTATAAGATGGCCCCAAAAAGCCCGAAACTAAAAAGAGCTTTATTAAGACTTTTTTAAGTATAACTTTAAAGCAATAATTTTTCATAAATTTTAAGCTGATCGCATTCTGGTATACAGTAAATGTATATCAAACTTGATACAAGCGATGTTTATACGATTGCCAGATCTCCAGATTTCGTCTGGAGTCTTCAGATTTGAATAGCCTATTCCAAATCAAAGGTAGAATGTTGAGGCAATATCTCCCGTTTTTATGCATTTAAGTAGAGAAAATTCATTGCTTTTTAGTATAATTTGCAATATATTTTATTTTAAATTTTTTATATTTTCTCTAAAGTTCGTCAATTTATAAAATTATATAGTTTTTTACTCGAAATTTAAATCAAGCTGTTATTTTAATTTATTAAATTTAATTCTAGAATTTACATAAAAAAGTGAAATGTGGAGATGAAAATTCTCCAGATTTTAGTCAAAAAGCATTAAAAGTTCCTTGGTCCCTTCTTTGATTTTAGCCTCCAGTCTCAATTTAAGAAAAATCTGGTAACCGTAGAAGTTTTTATGAGATATTTTTAAAATGATGTTAAAATGTCTCCAATCGATAATTAATTAAGTGATAGTAAAACTTAAATTATTAGTTTATTGAGTAGTAATCCAAAAAAATATATCAAGAAGTTAGTTTTAAGTAAAAACGAGAAAATAAGTTATAGTATTTGTAAAGGGAGTATCATTGTCAAGTCAAAGAAATTTGAATTATGCAGGTTTAACATTAACTGATCGTAGATCTAGTTAAAGTTTAAAAGTATTAAAAAGATAGAAGTTTATATTCATAATAATAATAATAATTATCCTTTTATTTAACATTACTCTAATTACAAATAGACATATGACTCGCCCTTTATTTATTAAACTAATTAAAGATGAACACAAGCAAGCCTTGGTCTGTTATTGGTAGAGAAAGGCAAAAGCTAAGTGTAAGCTCGAGCTTGCAATGAGCTGAGGTTGTCCCAGTTCAAGCTAAAGCTCGGCTAATTTAATATGAGCTCAAGCTCACGAGCAGTTAATTTCAAGCTAAAGCTCAAGTTTAAGCTCATAGTAGTGAACTTCTATGAGCTTCTCTTAATAATTATAAACCAGTTATAATCAATTTCAATTAATTTTATTGCTTTAAATTTAGGATTAGAAGGGGAGAGTATTTCTTACGTAACTTTTGAAAGTTTTTGATTTGACGCACGTGATATATAATTTTGAGTTAAGCAACCAAATAGGGTTTCATATATTTAAAAAAGGTTGTATAATAACTGAAATTTTTCGGTATAAGCTGGCTCAAGCTCTCTCCAAAATGATAAGCTAAAGCTCTGTAAAAAACTAAGCTAACTTAAAGTGAACTTATGCCCATCACTAGTTACTAGTGTTGAAAATGAATAAAATTCCTCTTCAATGGGAGGTCCATATTAAAAAATATTCTATAGAAAGTTTCTCATGAAAACAAAACAATTCTAGTTTTCCATTAATATCTGTTACTCAAACTCAATTCAGGCTTTTCTGAGAGCTTAAGATGTAAAGCTTTTGTAAAATCTTAAATAATATTAATAAGTGATCCCCAATTTTAATAATTGAGATCATGTAAAAACAAATTACTGATCATTTTCTTTTATAGTAACCACAATTTATATATACTTATAAATGGATAATTTCACAAATGACATGTCTTTTAAGTACTTTTAAGTCTGAGAACATAAGATAATTTATCTAAATATTAATAAAATCAATTATTAAATTTTAATTTATTCAATAGTAAGTTCTGGTTTAGTAAAATTGCAAAATAGTCTTTAAATATAATAAATGATGGCTTTGAATGAACAAACCAAATTTCCTTAAAAAGCCAAATTATATATTAATATCAATATTATTTTAA
The DNA here is from genome assembly GCA_034699485.1 of Nanhermannia elegantula. Lineage (NCBI taxonomy): Eukaryota > Metazoa > Arthropoda > Arachnida > Sarcoptiformes > Nanhermanniidae > Nanhermannia > Nanhermannia elegantula. The sequence continues at coordinate 2,007 of JAQGCH010003735.1, read as the reverse complement.
ACATGTTTATTATTTGAGCTGTTTTTATATAAACCTTCTTTAGAAAAAAAAGCTAAATCACAAAAGAATAATAAGCATTTCTGCACATTTAGTGCAAAAATATTTTTATTAACTATCACTATCAGTAGTGAAATAGATGTTTAAGGGGTATGAAAAAATTTTAAATGAATTTGAAACATTTACTAAGATTTATTGAACGAAGTTTTATTTTATAAGATCTGATTATTTTTTGCAAGTGAATCAGTAAAACATTGCTAATAAGCTATTTTTAATTTATTGGATGGTTTTTCAGTCAAATTGTGATAAAATATTATTAATTCTAAAGAAAAATCACGAAAAATGCCAGTCAAGTAAAGAAAAGTGAGAAAAAGGCTTCGCTTAAATTGATAAAAGTTTTAAATCCAATTTCTGAGAATAATTGTAATAGTGAGTTTGTATTGAAGCTAAACTTAATCACATAAATTTAAACAATAGATTTTAAAAAAGATTTATTGATGTGCTCATATATAATGATCTTATAATGATTTTATAAAAATACTATAGAATGCCTATTTTATTTGGTAATGATTGCCCCTAACGAGTAAAAGTATCTCATTTTAAAGACATTTTGAGTTAAATACTATAACAATGTTATCTAATTAGCAATGCATAAACAAAATTTTGCATTTAATCAACTTATTATGAAAATAAACAAATTTACTGATTGAAGATTTATTTCACTTTTAATATTTTGATTCAAATCAATCAAAGAATTTTATTAATTCTAAGAAACAGTTTCTATCACATGAATAAATCCATATTTCAATATTAACTTACTTTCAAAGACCAAATTATAGATGTAGTATAGCATGAACTGAACTTAATCTCAGTTTTTTAAATTAGTTTTTTTGAGCTTAAAAAGAGATGGTTTCGGAATTAAATGACTTAAGCTTTAGCATTCACTATGCTAATATTTTTAATTGCTAGGCTCGAGCTCACAAACTGGCCTGAATTAAACTTTGAACACAGGTTTGTTTAGCTTATGCTCTTCTATACATTACATATAATAATTTAAAGTATTTTTTAGAAGTGAACGCAATTGTGTTAGAATTAAAGTGAAAAAGTGCGCCCAAATGAAGTATTGAGTCATTTTCCATTTCGATTTTCTCTGCATTACGATTCAATCACTAAAAGTTTAGTTACAAAGCTCTTGTGCTGCAGTACTGTTAAGATTGACTCAGATGAATGAAACATTAAAAATTTATGGCTGATAAGAAAAGAATGACACGAGGGATTCGTAAACATAACTGAGACCATCCCATTGCATCAAATCCATCTACTTTTTTAGCAGTTATGTATGAGAAACATTCATTTTTCCCTCGTGTGCCATTTCATATATGAAAGCATTGAGGGAAACAAATTTATTTGCGAGCTTTCATTTATAACAAGCTGTCCTTTCAGTGCACATTTTTAGCTCTCATCACAATTTTTAAAAATTCAAAAACTCATTTGTAACTCTTTAAGGATTATGAGTATTATTTGTATTATAAGGAAAGCACTTTCTCAATATATGGGCTCTAATGGATTGAAGAAATATCCAAAATAATGATAATTACCTGACAATTGATTAAAAGCCGCACAAATACTAATAGATCCCAATATAAAAATGAAGCATATATTGAATGGTGTTCTAAATATGGAATTTAATACTGTGATCATAATTATTAAATGAATTTGTTTACTAAAAGTTAAGTTTCATTAAGACATTTTCAATAATAATTCAAGAGTTTATGTGAGTCAACAACAATCGAAAATTAAATTTTCAAACATTCAGTGATGAATAACACTGTTTTTACAAAATAATTGAACAGACAATTCAATTCATATAAATGCAAAAAACTAAAAATACGTATCCATTCATATCATTGTTCTATTCGTTGGTTTGACTGAAACACATTCACATGAAGAAAACTCAAACATTATCCCAATCAATGATCACACGGAGTGTACATTTTTAGCATAGGGTAG
>JAQGCH010003734.1:0-10090 GCA_034699485.1 Nanhermannia elegantula | reverse complement strand
CAGCAATAGTGGTGTTATATGTTATACCATTTCTCACATGTTCGCAATGAATGGACAAACAGTGAGAACAAAAGTGTATTTTAGCCATTTATCACTTTTTAGATGAATATACAAACTTATGTAACTCTAATTTTCACGAACTTTTCGGTCAACATTTACTTCTGGATCATGTTTGAGTTGATTAATTAAATACTATAATAAAAAATATGCCACATTCTTATGGTATTAAAATGTATTTTTCTATTCTCAACCGATTTAATTCGAAATTTTGTTATATTTTTCGTTTTGAATCCATAGTAATAAATGATAAACTATTAAATGAAGGACAAGAGTAAATAAATCGTACCGCGCTCTCCACCACGATCTCCATTTTTATATTTTTCTAATTAACTATAATCCTTGCGATAATTGGAGTTTAATAGCTAAACAATTCATTCAACACTAAGCTGCTGTCAATTTTAGTAACCATTAATTAAATTCAGTTTAGTTACTTTGGGATAAAAGCTATATTAATAATATGTCTGCATCTGATTGTCATAACCTTTGATCGGAACCTGTCTAACAAATTGTATTTTAAAACTTTTATATCACTTCCTTTAAAGACATAATGAAATCTGAATGAAATCATTTTCCCCTCTTATGTGATTTCAGTTTCAAGAATTAGGTCACAATAGTTTTGCGACCTTTAAGGTATGATATGATTGCTGTAAATATTGATTAAGTGCAATATAATTAGCATTAATTTTTGGATATAATCCTTACAATAAAATTTCATTTGAATATATCGTAAGTTTAGGATATTTTTATCGCCAGATTATTAAAAAAAACTTTTCAAAAAAGTAATAAATTTCAAAAAAAGATTGAGTGCAAAATTTTAATGTTCTCGATATAATTAATTAAATAAAATATAAATCAAATATAAATCAAATATAAAGCTTCAATGAGTTATGAGAAAAAGATTATATGAATAGATTGTTTCGTTTTCACATTTCTTTATATTCATTTTCATTACATTAGTAATTAAATTAATTTTTATGCAACTGATCGTTTTCTCGCAATTAATGATTTGTTGTTGTATTGATATTTTGATTTTCAAACTGTATTAATTCAGGAAAAACTCAATTTCTAATTATTCGCAAATAATCTCCAATACATTTATCAATACATTCATTAATTTATTAGTTTTATTTCGTTCACTTATTTCCTTTTCACACTGTATCCCACTCTACAACCACTGTTCACAACCATATTTGTTAACGAACATTAATAATCCTTAAAGCGTATTGAAATTTTACAATAAGTTTAATATTAAAGAAATAGATTTACGACATAAAACTATAAAAAAAATTTAGAATCTAGAATATAGTTCACAAACAATAACAATATGCACTTGAAAAGCGTGTTTCGCTTGTTTATTGAATAGCATATCATTTGTATTCTTGAAAATTGACTGCAATGTAAACGATATAAACTTATGATTTGATCTGAAAAAAATGTTAATCATTCAAAACTAGCAATAAGATTAAAAGTTAAAGCTTTCCCACTGTTAAACTCAATAAACTATTCGTCTCGATATTTGTTTGAATACATAATAAATCTATCATTAATTTGATGAATCAGTTTCAATATATTATAAACTATCGCTTATTAATGTCATGCAATTGAAAAGCGCTTACATTTTATAACTTTTTGTTAAATATCTTTATATTTTATGCTCTTTTAATCAGTTAAACAAAGAAAATTGGGTTTGACTTTTACTCGTTCATTATAAGTCTGTTAAACTTTCTCAAAAAACCATAACAAATACTAATCCGACGGAAAAATAAAAATTCCTGATCTAGTATTCAATATAAGCGTTTAAATGAAAACATGAACTAAACATTAAAATACATAAATAATAAATGAGTTTCATTACACTTTGAAAACCAGATTTGCGTTTAACAACTTTTTATTTGAATTTATGAGATGCACAGCCTTTAAGAAAGTGCTCCATATATGACAACTTTAGATATAATTCAGATATAATTCTATGCATTTTTATGCCTATTTATCAAAGAATTGAATGCACACAATTTGCATTGAATTGAATTTTACAAACTGTGTCACATGAGTTAGAAAGTGCGATGAATGTCATCTATCGATATGGATCTAATATGCAGGTGGTTAACGTTGGTTAACTTTGGTTAATAGTCAATAAACACCCGATTGGAGTATAATTATATTCAAGTTATACAACATTTTTTAAATTTATGTTTTGTTCGCATAGTTGCTAAAAGTGGGCCACTATTAAAACCAATTCATTAAAAATTCTTCATTTCATAAGCAATTTTATCAAAATATTACATAAGATTTTATTTTAGATAAAATAAAATATTAATTTAATTATAAATTCATTTTTCTATTGATATTTAAAAGAATTTACATATCAATTATTTATGAATGTTTGCCAAACATTTTTCCTGATTTGAATGATTGCTAATTAAACAGAAATAATTATTACACGATTTACCAAAAAAATTATAACTAGATTATGACCATTTATAGAGCAAAAATAGGCGCCAAACACAATTAAAAGCTTATTAAACTTTTTATAGTCTTCACCAAAATGTGGTTCGCAAACCACAAATACTTTGATAAAATTTTAATAAAGTCTAAATTTTTTTAAACTTAAAAATTCTAAAAATATTAGAATCATTTATCACTCAGAAAATAAAAATGAATAAAACATTATATAAAAATTCTATGAAATAGTATTCTGTTGAGACATCCTCTTTAAAAATGTGGGCCGCGAACCATTGCTAGTTAGCCGGCAATGCTCTAGTCCTACATCCATTTCAAGGATAACATATTTTTAATTTTAGTCCTAACACGAAAATAAACAGTAAAAAGTGAGGAGTATATAGTAATTTGATTTGAGATTTTTGTTATTATTTCGATATATACTCATTGAAGTTCACTCAAAAGTACGTCAAAAAGTTTATAATTATTTTTATCGATCTTATCGAAGTTAATAAAATTCACATCAAATAAAAACTAAATTTAGTTTTAGTGAAACACACGTCAAATATTTATGAATTATAAACTGGCTTAATATGAGTGCCTTAAAACTTAAGTTGAGAATCACTTGAGGCTTGTTTTGAAATTAGCAAAAACTTTGTTTAGTTTGTATAAGACTAATGAAAATCTCACAAAAATAAAACATAGATTTCCATAATTAGCCATTATTTTATTTATATTTTTTAAAAATGAAAACACTAACCAATAATATCTTATAATTATACCAATTGCTTTCAAATTAGTATTAAGAAAATATTCTATTGATAAGTAAGAAAAAGTTGAAGTCTTATCGTGAGTCTAATCAGGAAAAGCAACAAAAACGCTGACATGTAAGGGAATTGTAAGTTGCAAAATGAAACTTTCTTTTCGAGTATCAGTTAATACTTAACTTTGTTTTTATTTTTCAATTCAAATTAATTTTATAGGTAATTATTTGGGGTAATTTGGATTTAGGGCCAACTTATTAATAGTCAAATATAAAACTCAATCAAACCTTGGAGTCCAATAATTGTAATGCTTTCACACTTATTTGCATTTATTTCCTCAGAAATAAGAAAAGAATATTAATTGCTTTTATTTATTATGAAAACAATTTAAAAGTTCATTTTTATTCAAATAAATGAAAAATAAAATTAGATATATTTGATATCTAATCGAAAATCACATGAATTTATAAAGAGGTTCTCCAATTAAGAACCATATTATAGACTGATTATTGACACTAAAGGAGGTTGAGCACTGCAAAACACATGGTTAACAATAGAGAGGAAATTATAAGGTTATGTGAACTTAACTTTCATAAAATTTGACTTAAAGTCTAAATTTATACAGAAGTACATCAAAGTTTATAAATCAGTAAAAGAGTACAATAAGAAATACCTAGAAATACAATGAATGGTATTTACTGTTATTATATAATATGTTTGTTGAACTTTTATGAACTGATACGCTTTTCTACTATTTAATTATTTTAAAATCGATTCAAGTCTCGGTCAATATAGAACTCGACCTAAACCATAAGATTTACGATAAGTTAAAGTCTAATGACTTGAATATAATAATGAAGTGTTTAATTGAATAGCAGTCTAATAATCGCGAAATTTCTCGATTAAAGCCATAAAAAAGAAATTGTTCTAAAAAACTTGCGTAACTAAAGTGAAAGCTCTTTTAAAAGAATTGCTTTATGAGTTGTTTATTATGCATATCTTAATGCTGTTAATCATCTGAAAAAGTGTATTCAAATTGAATTATTATTTCAATTGCATTGACTTTTAATTAGATAAAAGTAGATTTTGGATTAAAAATAAGATTTGTTGAAATGATAGTGAATATCTTCAAAAATAAAATGTCAGTTTTCAAGGATTACCATTGAATAATTGAATTAATTAATTGTGATTCATATCTTAATTATGATAATTGAAAATTACTCTATTTCTTTGTGTATTCAAAGTGTATTCAATGATAACCTTAAGATGACTTATACCTCAATGAAATTTAGGATTTTTTTCAGGCGTATTATTTGGCTTAATCTTTTGGATAAAATTCAAGCGAAACGATGAATAATGAAACTTAAATTCCAACTATCTGTAAATGATCACAGGCTTCGCCTTTCATTTGCTAAATTGTCAGATAAAAATCGAAAAATTAAAAAAATTCTAAATAATTATCTGACAATACAATTAATTCAAATAAATCGCATTTGGAAAAATTAATTCTCAGACATAAAAGTTTTTACGGAAGTTCGTGACAACTTGTTTATAATTATCAAAATCATTTATCAATTATTGAGTGATTAGAGATTCAAATCTGGGCATAAATAATATCAAAATAATAATAAAAGAAGAAAAATAGATTTTAAACTATAAGATATATGATTTTTAACAGCTAAACATTTAATTGCATATTAAACTCATTAAAACCACATATAAATAAATATCTTTATAAAAATAACTGATAATACCTGTATTTTTGTTAAGCATTTTGTTAAAAATGATTAAATCAAGAAAAACTTAAAATGCAGATCTATTGCATAATTTCAAACTAATACGCCTTAAAAATTTTTGCTTTTGCATGAATTGTATGCAACTGTTCTTAAGTAAAGCTCAAGTTTTCCTTGATTTGCGCTAATCTAACATTAAAATAAATTAATGACTGAATTATAAACGAATTGCTCAATAATGAAAGTGAGTTTTCATTTTAGTTAAATAAAAATTAAATAATATTTTGCACAAATAAATACAAGTGTAGTGATTACTACTATATCTCTATCAATTGAACAGCCATTCGGGGTTAAGTTCAACAAATGAGGAAAACTATCTCAAGTTTTTTCACTTACACACCGCATAATCTAATCCATTGGTAAACTTATATTTTAAAAATTAATTATTCTTAATATGCAGTACTTCCTGGTTTACAGGCGATTAAAGTGTTCTTTAAACAATTTATAGTTAGTTTTTTAAGAATGTTTTATATTATATAACATATATAAATATGTTATAATTTGAATAATTACAAAACTATAAAATGATTGAGAGCTTAAACTGAATCTTTTTGCAGATCTCTACTTTAGTAACTTTCAAATTATTTATTATGAATCAAAATAAATTGCTATCTCTTTAATCTATATAATAATAATCAAAGGTTTGTATCATTAATATATTTAGTAGAGTATAAAGCTGTCAACCAGTCTATTGTTAAACACATTATAATTGAGAATTTTATTTTTATGTAACTTTTTTTAAAGAATATTCTATTTTTATTTCAGTACCCATAGAATATCTTATCTTTAATTAAGTTTTTATTTTAAATAAAGTGTTTGAATAGTCCATACCTAAGGAAATGGTTTTTGCAATATTGCTGCGCGAACTGGATTTTTGAATTTGAAAAATGGAATACGCTTTCGATTTTAATATAGTAATTATTAATAGTTTGGTTTAACACGTAAGTTGTTTTCTGTTTCACAAAGTGTGTTAGCGATGTTGTATTTGCTTATAAAGGAAAAGTTGTTTAATGGTTTAAACTTCAAACTGTTAATTTAAAAATTTTGATTCATGAGGTTTAAGCCTATTTAGGTTTATGTCATTATTACCTAATCTTTTCTAAGAGTTTTATCTTAAAAATATCTCTATTCAGCGCATAATTTCTAAAGTTTTTTCTGATATTTTAGATACTCTATCACTACCCAAAGTGTTGCTACAAATGTTTTATTAAAAGTGAAAATTACAAAATTGTCCCAATTTTAAAATTGTTTCTATTTATCAAAGATTTAATTAAAATTTCAAAATGCAATTTAAAGAGATTTTAAGTATTAAAAAGTGTAGTGACTCATGTTTTTATTGACATTACACCTAAAATTCTTAGAAAAAACTTGGAGAAGATAAGCTCATCTCAGAGAATGATAGAATATGTTCTCAAATGCTCTTTTCTATTAAATAAGTAAAACACAGCTGGAATACTACCTGTAGTAATGCAATATCTATTCGCTTGGGATATCAATCACTCTATTCATTGTGTAATTAGAAACCCATTCACTTACAATAGTTCATGAGGTTAAGCAAACACATTGTTATTTAATATGATTCTAAAGTTGACTTAATTTTAATACTGATTTTGAACAAAACCAATTATCAATCCTAATGTTTTATTAGATAAGTTTTTATGTAGTTTTCATTTCGCAAGATATGAAATTTCACCTTCAGTTTTAACTTTCAAAATTACTACACTTTATGAGTAATTATGATTTGATTCAAAACACAATAACTCGAAGTATGAAATTATGTTTTAACAAAAAATACTTAAAAACGAAAGAGATTAATAGTTTTAAATCCAATTATTTGAACTCTAACTTAAGTAAAGGTGTTGTTCTTGATTGAGAAGCATTGCATAATTCAAATGAGTAAAACTCTATCGAAAGTTTCAATCAATCACTAGTTTATGAGTAGAATAAATGCAATCATTGAGAAATCTGCGTAATTATATCATAATTTATCTTCTATACAAAAACCAAATTAAAATAATAATACAAAAATCAATTCAAAAATACTAAATTGCAATCATTTCGATCAAAATATTTAAAGAAAATCTCATTACGAATAAATGTCAAATTAAAACTCCTAATCATTTAGTTATCATTAAATATGAGATAATCATTCATTGAGAAAAAGAAATATTGTAATAAAATATATTTATGTAATAAATTTGTTTAAAATCTAATATATTTAACAAATAACCGAAAACTTCAGTTAATATTTTGAATAAATTTTTGGAATAACTGGAACCGCGACCGGAACAGGAATCGCAACCTTTTTAATAACGGGTACTTCAACAGTCTTAATGACAGGTACGGGTTGTACTACAGTTTTGACTAGAACTGGAGCCACTGGAGCGATAAGTTTGGATCTGCCGTAACCTCTAATAGCTCTTAATCCACCATAACTTCTATAACCTGGATATCCGCCATACCCTCTGTACGCTCCTATCGCAGCCGTCAATGCAAATAAGGCGACAAATGTCTGTTTAAATTAGAAATGAATTTTTTTAATTAACCGTCAGACTAGTTTCAAATTTCTTTAAGAATAATTAACTTATGAATAATTTTCAGAAATAATTATTATTTCATTGAATTTCTTTCTAATTTAATGAGTTTTCTTCTGTTTAATGAGATAAGCTTTGGAAACTAAATTTATTCAGTTTTTTTACCATTTTAAATAAGCTGAACTCAAAACTCAATTGATAGTTAGTTCTAAAGTTTTATTGCTTTTCATTACTTTGATTACTTTGATTATCTTATTTTACGTAAATTATGTAAACTTTGGCTTTATATTTGTTATCAAAGTTAGATATCAAATAAAATAATGTTTTAAGATTTTATTCCTTTATTATTTTTTGGCAGATTTTCATATAATTTCATGGAAAACTTAAATTATAGCTTACTTTTTAGCCTAATAACTATTTAAAGCATAATAACTACAGATAATCATTGTTTAGGATACTTTTATTCGTTAGAGTCTTAAGTATCAAAACTAAAGTTTTCATTATATATGAAGTTGAAATAAATTATTATGAAATATATTTTCTAGTAATTAACACTAATATTAAGCATAATTAATAACGAGTTCAATTTTTCTTCTTGAAATCAAGTTTATCAATAATTTGTTACTAATTTTTCTGACTGAATATTCTGTTCTAATTCCTTGAGTATTAAAAAAATAGATTCGGTTACAATTTATTAGAATTAACGTAAGCTGTCATAAAGAACATAAAATATAACATTTAATAAAATGTCTTCTGAAAAATTAATTTATTAGGATTTTATTAACCGTAAAAAATCAATACTCACGAGAACTGTTAGTTTTACATTCATTTTTAAAAAAAACTTGAATAATGAACTTTAATTAGGAAAAAGTTTTATAAAATACTTGAGTTTACGATCAGTTGAGAGTAAGAATTAAGAACTGATTGATTACTTAACGGATTTGTAAACTATTTATATTTCTATTGTGCATGAATTGAATGCATGTTTATTACGTTTATTTATCTGTGGAATTACAACTTATTTTGATTGTTTCATTGTCATGATTGTCATGAAATTCTATTGACTACAAATTCTCAATAACTGATGAACATTTCAATGATCAAAATTTGAGCTGAAATGAAATGAATAACATTCGCATTAGTGAAAAAGCCATTGATTCAAATAAAACATGATATAAGAAGATTAGCGGGAAAAATATTATTTGCTTTGAGACAAAAAACCTATTTTTCTTATTTGAATTTTATTTTATATGTCAAGGTTTTTGTTTTTGGCTATTTTTCAATTAAAAAAATTCTTTTATAAAAAGAGAAACTATTATAAGATTGAATTATGCGGCGCTTAAAAAATGCATTGCTTTAAGCAATTAATGACTATCACAAAATGTATGACATTATTATAGATGTCGTTTAAAGTGAATAATCTTTAAATTAACTTTAAAATAAAGTATAAATAAAGTGCTAATAAGAACTTTTTCTTATATTATAGTTTTTATAATATAAATACTAATGCTATTTAAATAAATATTTAAAATTTACTGAAAGTTAAATAATTGTAATTAAATGTATAAGTTTTTAGACGTGATAAGAATATTAGTTTTAAAAAAATATTTTAATTATTTGTTTATAACCTTTTTAGGCTCCACTTAGTCTTAAATTCTACAAAAAATTGACTGACAATAATATTTTGCATAATATTAACACACATAATAATACCTTACATAATTTCAACTGACATTAATCGGTTTTTATTCCCTGAAAAGTATTTCAAATTTTAATCCATTTTACATTGAAGTGTGCTTTAACGTGATATAAATAAATTTGATTTTACGCGGGACAACCCTTTCTAAGTTAAAAATAATATTTTATTTAAATTCAAGGGTAAAAATTATCAGATCTTAATTAAAATTTTGGATATACTTGAATTAAAATTTGATTTTATTTTAATAAAAAGGATATCATTTATTGAAATAAAAATAAAGCTGACTTAAAAATTGCTCAACTAATTTATTTCAATGAATGGCTGGTATAAAAAATGCAGCTTTCATTTTAAATACAATTTAGATTTTGATCATATTCTGGCAACCAATGAGATTCTCATTGCTGGCAATAAGTTTTTAGGTTTTAAAGGACATTCGTGGAAAATGATGAAAATAGCAGCATGTTTAGAAACTTTTTTATAGTGATCAAATTGAAGCTTACCCTAAGTGTCTTCTAACCTCTGAAAATTATGCCCATTTTCTATCGGAAAAATAGAAATTTGGGACTTCCATATTCTTATTCTGCATCAAATTCTCTATAAAATTAAGTTAATTTTTTGGGGCGTGGTTTAAAAATTCTAGTGGGCGTTGTTAGTTACTCCCACATTTAAAATATTGAGTCATTTCCATAATATTTTATAGATAATTTGACGATTAATACAAATATGAAAGTCCCATTTTAATATTTTTAATAGGAAAGGAGTTACAGCTGTTCAAGTTTCTGAATTTTTCAACATTTACAA